>CAUYLG010059108.1:0-102424 GCA_963573385.1 Cacajao melanocephalus
CAGAGGCTGGGAAGAGAGAGAGAGAGAGAGAGAGAAAGAGAAAAAGAGAAAGAGAGAGAGAGAGAGAGAGAGAGTATGGGGGGGTGGGGGGTGGGAGGAGGAGAAAGTTTAGTTAATGAGTACAAACACACAGTTAGATAGAAGAAATAAGTTCTAGTGTTCCATAGCAAAGTAGGGTGACTGTAGTTAACAACAATGTATTGTTTACATCAAAATAGCTAGATGAGAGGACTTGAAATGTTCCCAACACAGGAATGATAAATACTTGAGACGATGGACACCCCAACACCCTGTCTTGATTATTACACAGTTTATGCATGTAACAAAATACCACACTTACCCAATAACTATGTACAAATATAATGTATCAAAAAAATTATTTTTAAAACTCCATTCATATTAGTCAAGTCAATCTCAAATATACTCCATATTTACCCATAATCCTGCTAACATCATTTCCTTTAATAGGCAATATGTACCATTGCTTGACATCTGTCTTAATCAAACACATCCTCCAAGGTGTCCTTTATTTTCTACCTCCTCCCTGAAGCCTTCTCTGATTATCTTATTCTCATTGATTTACCTGCACTGTAATAGTTTTCTTTTTTTTTTCCTTTTCTTTTTTTTGAGACAGGATCCTACTCTGTTGCACAGGCTGGAGTGCAGTGGCATGATCTCAGCTCACTGCAACCTTCGCCTCCCCTGTTCAAGCAATTCTCCTGCCTCAGCCTCCTGAGTAGCTGGGACTAAAGGCGCCTGCCACCAGGCCCATCTAATTTTTGTATTTTTGTAGAGGCAGAGTTTCACCTTCTTGGCCAGGCTGGTCTTGAACACCTGACCTCAGGTGATCCGCCCTTCTTGGCCTCTCAAAGTGCTAGGATTACAGGGGTGAGCCACCATGCTTGGCCTCTAATAGAATTTTGTACTACCTACTTTAACAAAAGTTGTACCCTGAAATTGGTCACAGATTAATTCACTTAATAAGCACTTTTTGGGTAGGGTCCATATCTTTTCTGTTCAATTTGCATTGCACTTTTAGCCCAAGAAAAGTATTCAATATACATTTATTTATTGACTGATGGTAGACATCATCTTAGCTTATCTAATAGTTATAGATTTATTAAACACATTATATGTGTTATTAACAAAGCACTAAATATTAAACAAAGCAAAGTAGATCTTTCTGGAATAATGCCAGAGAGGATATTCAATATACACAGAATAAGAAGAGCTATAATTTACTGGTCACTTGGCAAACACTTTACTAAGGGTCTTACATAGGTGAGCTCATTTAATCTTCACAATAATCCCGAGTTTGACATCATTATTATTTTTGTTTTAGTTATGAGTAATCTGAAGTTCAAAGGGAAGTTCAAATCTGAAGTTCAATCCTAAGTTCGAATCTGAAGTTCAAAGTTCAAGGCACAAAGCTAGGAAGTGACAGAATGGGTTTTAAATATAAGTGTTCTCACAGCTGAGGGCATACACTGAGCAGAATTTTCTCTCATAGTCTATATTTGTTTACTGCAAAATTTTAAGACCTAGGTCACTGTCATAATTTCAGTACAAAGTTCCCTATATGCTTTGCTAAATACAAATAATACATTTCCCTTTTCGCTATATCAGAGGAGTATCAAGCCTTTGTACTTAGTTTCTGTCAGAGATCAGAGAGAAAACTAGTCAAATATTCACCCATTTTTCAGTTATGTCCACTTTATAAACAGCTCTTGGCAGCACAGAGGCCCCACATGGTGAGTGCTTAGCGCTGTCTTTCAGTCATTTCACCACTGGGACAAGAATTTCAAGGATCTGCCAGTCTTACAAATTAGTTTCAGAAAGACTTGTTTTCAATAGTTGAGTTTAAAAACATTCTAAATTACATTTACTACAGTTTGTTTAAAGCTTTTTTATCCTGGCCTATCTTTCTGAGTTGCAGCTTAATTTTTCACTGTCTCATTATAATTTCTCTCTTTTTTCTGGATTCCATCCTCTCATTCATTATTCTTTGTCTCCTCTCTTGTTTCTGGCTTTTCTTCCTGCAGCTGGGCTTTGGTTAGAAGGAGTGGACGCAGCTGCCCAACCGTATTCACATTCTTTACTGATATGATTTTCTTGAGGTAAAACATCATTTAAGAAGTATTACTCAACAATTAAATGTTTCTGTCCTCCTCAAATTCTGTGTCTGAAAGTCTGCCAAGAAGACCCTTTGCAGTTGTTTGTATTGGTTTGGATTCCTTCCTGTTATGCATTATTTTATTTGTTCTGTGCTTGTTTGCCTTTTATGAAATATTTTGTCATAGTTCTAATTTCCTGTTTCTATTTAATCTTCACCGCTGACTTGGTTCAACTGTTATCTTTCCTTTTTTGGGGGGGAAGGGATTCAATGGCTACTTTTCTTTACAAGTTTTGACGCTTATTAAACTAATGTTCCTTCAATTTGATGGGCTAAATTTTTATAGAGTTCAGGGGCAATTGTGAAGCCAGGAGTTGGACTCTTGTTTAGTTTTGAAGACTCTAATTTGTCCACTGTACTCTTGGTTTGAAGCAGCAGCAATTTTCGTTGATATTACTACTTAAGGGTACAAAATTGTGCCCATGAGAAAGTGATCAGTTGTGGAAACCTTACACTATCTGAACTTGAGTGTTATTTCTAACTGGAACTGTCTTAATCTTTCAAAATTATCCTAGGCTTTTTCAGTGCAGCATCTTAGCTGACTTTTCAATAGAACATTGGATAAATTAAATATCAAGTTCTTCCTAAGTAATTGAACAAACCTTATTCATCATGCCTAGCTTATCTTGAGATAAATAGGGATGTATCAGGGTAATTAAATCAAATGCTGCTCTTCAACATTTACAAAGGAAAAGGGATGGGATGGGTCCAGAGATAATCTTAACATACTTAACAATTATAAGCAACAACAATCAAAACGGAAGCCAGCTTCAAAGGAGGAGTTGGAAACCTTTGTCATGCCAGTACTTTCCACCTTGGTCGCTGAATTATTGGGAGGCTGGGGACTTAGCAGTGGTCAACAGGGGGTGCACTTAAGGGCCTTGAGCTAGTGTGGAATTATCTTAATACTTTAGTAATTAGTCTTGGGTTAGAGTGTGCTCACTGTTGATTTATTTTTCAATGTAGCATCTTAGCTGACTTTTCAATGGAACATTGGAAAATTAAATATCAATTATTGGATTTTTCAATTCAAATGCAGTAATCCCTTTCCAATTTATACATTGTGTCAGGTTGGCCCACAGAGACTACTGGGATGGCATTTGATTTTCTATAATGGTTCCTGGTGAAATCCTGTGTGCAGGTCAAGTTTAGATCTTTATTAATTGAGCTTCTCAATTCTATGGGAATCAGAACCTACCATTGTCTGTAAAAAGAAAATTAAAACATATATATATTTCAAAATGTACTGAACTTGGGGTTGAGTTTTGGCTGTACAAGTTATTAACTGTAATTTTGGGGCAATTGCTTAACAACTTCATTTTCACCCTTTCTCAGTAAAAGTGAAGGAATTGGATCAGATGAGTTCTAAGTTCCCTTCAATATCTAGTATTCTGTAACTCTATTTAAATACCAACAAGAAGATTTATCTTGCCTGATATTTAATAGATAATTGAATAAAAATCAACTTATTTTTTTGGACTTGTAGGAAAAGGCACAGTATCACAAACTTCTGGGCATATAAACCATTCCTGATAACTACTTACTCATTTCTTTCCACAGGTTTCCAACACTGTTTAAAGACTATCTGAGTAAACTCTTTTTTTTTTTAAATTTGTATACAGAGGCAAATAATGACTACATAAAGTTAAACGCCGTTTCTCTATATGCTTAGCATTCAATTATTTTCTGAAGCATCACTATAGTCTTTCTGCAATGAAGGTTCAGTTGTACTAAACTCTTCCCTCTGTCTTACATGGAAAGCAGAATTTTCAATGTTTATTTCATTTTAAGAATGGATCGAACTTTTTGGAAGTGCATTGTCATTTTTGGAATCATGGCAGAATTAGTTATTTTTTACATTCATTAATACCTATGTACTAAGTCAGAACCTTAAAAAATTTTTTCCCTTTTTTCAAATTTTATTTTTATCTTTATTATTAGACTACCAGGGACAGAACTATTAATATGTAGTATAAACCATCCTTACCCAAACTAAATAAAGAAACAAGAAAGAGTAATTTCTTCTTAAACCTTAAAAACGGCTCTGAAATTATCCGAATCACACACGAAATTTCTTTTAGCCTTTGGCATTTCCACAGATCTCTGATGCATAACAGCTAAATTGTTTAGGTCCTATGTATCTACCTTCCTACTGATACCTGTTTTACAAGACTGTATCATTAGTGCCTAATCCTCACATTTTGATAATGCCTTTATTCAGAAGACAAATCATGATCTTTCGATTAAAAAAAAAATCCCTCTTAAGCTGAAGACCAATTTTGCCTTTTCTAGTTAAAGTATTAGTTATCATGCTATAGGTTCTCTGTGACAAAAATGCTTTCTGTGAGGGAAACAGCTCTAAGACAATGAATGCCTTGTTTATGGTTGTGGTTCAATATCTTTTTATTGACTTTAGGAGTAAGCTTTGTTGGTTTTAATTTAACTGGAGTGCATATGTTTATTAAAGACTTTCCAAACCAATTTGAGAGTGAAAATAGGCTAGAAACTAGAAGGAAGAACAAGGGCTAGGAACTAGAAAGAAGAACTGTGCCAGGAAGAGATCCAGCCTGCTGGTTTGGATAAAAATGTATTCATTTGTTTTTCCATCTATTCATCCATACAGCATCAAAGAAATATTTATTCAGGGCCTAATATTTTCTAGACAATGCGCTAAATTGCTGTGATATAAAAATAAAGGAAAATAGATGTTGGTCCCATGAAATTCATCTTTTGAAGATACACAAAAGATCATTCTGTAAGATATAAATTATATAGTCAGATTTGTGAAACTAGAGAAAAATAAAATACAGAGATGAGAATAGTAACAAAATTTATAAATGTCTTATCTATGCCAGGCAATCTTCTAATCAGTTTACATTTACTCTTTACAATAAGAAGTATGAGGCAAATAACGACAACTGTCATTCCCATTTTACAGATGGAAAACTGAAGCACAGGAGGGTACTTGTCCAATGCCAGTGGATTCTGGGTCCTTTGAGAGAAATCGCTTCTCAAAGAGTGGAAACTGAGATTTCTCAGAGTAGAGATTTCAGTTACAAAGGATCTTGTGTGTGGCAACCACTGAGCAAAGCAGGTCCTTCCAAAATCATGCCCCATGGAAGGGCATTTTATCCAGAAGGTCCAGAATATCACTTGCACTCCTGAGGAAGGATGCCATGGATACTAGTCCTACCAGCACATTTCTCTTCCCAGTTATTAGTATGTCCCAGTTAGTAATTTTTAAAGCTTGTTTCTTGGAAAGAGTTCAACTGCTGACAAATTCTCCCTATATCCTATCTTGATCAATCATGATGCATGAAGCATCTGATCAGATCAGAGCACCTTATATCAGGGACCTAAAGAGGGAGAGGCCCACAGTTGCTAGCAGGCATCCAGGTATTCACCTGCCATGCCACAGGCATCTTTGGATGGTTCCCATTGCTTCCTGTTGAAGTTTCTGACTCTGAGGCATTGCTAGAGAAACCCGTCCTGCCAGTCAGTCAAGAAAAAAACATTAAGAAAAATTACCATTCAGGCCAGGCACAGTGACTCATGCCTGTAATCTCAGCACTTGGGGAGGATGAGGCAACGGATAACTTGAGGTCAAGAATTTGGGACCAGCCTGGACAACATGGTGAAACCCTGTCTCTGCTAAAAATGCATAAAATTAGCCAGGTGTGATAGGGTGTGCCTGTAGTCCCAGCTACTTGGCAGGCTGTGGCAGGAGAATCGCTTGAGCCCAGAAAGTGGAGGTTGCAGCAGTGTGCAAGACTCTGTCTCAAAAAAACACCACCACCACCAACCCCAAAATGGCTATTCAGCTCATATGTGTGAAAGTTTACCTGGTATATATGAAAGAAAGACTTATTTTATGAAGTTTAAAATATTACATAATCTATTTTTTCACCTAAAATACTTAGAGAGAATGATTATGTCCAATTTTGTTTTGAATGCAGGGAAATGAATTCACTTATCACAGTTGTAGAGCTGTAAATTGGCACAACCTTTTGGGAGAAAAATAGGGAAATATTTTGATATAATAGGATATAATAG
The DNA here is from genome assembly GCA_963573385.1 of Cacajao melanocephalus. Classification (NCBI taxonomy): domain Eukaryota; kingdom Metazoa; phylum Chordata; class Mammalia; order Primates; family Pitheciidae; genus Cacajao; species Cacajao melanocephalus. The sequence continues at coordinate 6,227 of CAUYLG010059108.1, forward strand.
GTGTGCCCAAAGATCAATGAACAGTTGTTAATTATAGATACTTTATTGTAAAGAAAAAATTGGGAAAATTTACCTAGTAATAGGGAATTGGCCATCTAAACTACGTTATCTCCAAACAATGAGATACCCTATAGGCATTGAAAGTCACATTGTAAGAGATTATTGATGGGAAAAAGAGTATTTTTTGATTATTGATGTATTTAGTATTGAGTTAAAAAATCATCTATTAAATAATATATGCAGTATACCATTTTTATAAATAATGGTAAATATATATAATGCAAATTCATAGGTATATAAAATTGTACATATAGATAAAAATCTATGTATGTGTATAAATAGATATAGTCTAGAAAATTATTCACCAACATTTTACTAGCAATGGAATTACAAGAATTTTAAAAAATCTGCATTTAACAATTAGGACAAAGTAATTACTATATAAGATTGTTACTAGATACAGAATAAGAAATTAAGATAAAATAAAATGCCTCACTCACTCATCATAAAATAGCTTATGATTATTATTATTTCTAAATAAATCTGGTCCTTCTCATTTACATTTGGTCTACAGTTTGCCCACACCAGTTACCCGTCCTTTGGTTGATATCCCCCCCGAAGATCTTTATTAAGGGATATTATAGGTTTTTAAAATTGATTAGCCTACATTATTGCCATCCTGTTCATCTATGAGAAAACAGCTTAGATGTCACAATTAATGAAAGGTAGTGTTTCAGCCTTGGCATTTATTTTATTTGAATATTATTCTAGATCAGAGGTCGTTATGTGGCAGTGCTTAGGCTGAGGCTGGGTTGCAGGTGTTGGGCTTAGCTCCTGTAGTGTTCTCCAACATCTAAAAAGCATAAGATTATTTCATATAAAAATCCAGATATGAGGATTCTTTTGAAAAACAGATAGGCCTTACAATGTAGAACTTGAATTCTCACCAGACAGGGATTAGCTGGAGACTAGTAGTCCATTTTCCTTTATAAATGGGCACACATGCTCCAGTTAGCCATGGCTGCAGCCTCTCTTTACTTTAGGTTGAAATTCCTTGCCTAAGTTTATAGGCATTTTTGTTGCTGTCTCTTTTTAAACACCCCCATTTTCATCATATTTAAAGAATAAGATAAAATTAATAAATTGTTAGATGATTTGATGAGTATTTTCTTTACCATCTTAAAAAACATCATCTAGATGACAAATGGCCCTCTAATTTCAAAGTATGTTTCTATTTTATTTCCCTAAAAATAGTAAAAGGGAGAGATACAGAAAGCGGGCGGGTAGAGAGAGAGAGAGAGAGAGAACATAGCAAACACATTTATCAGAGGAACACATATAATGTCAAGAAAATTGGTAATTGAAAGATTTTGGTTGTCTAGTTTACAATTTTCTCAGCCACATAAAATTACTTTATTTGTATTCGAACATCTCAATATTGTTTGTGTTTTAACTGAGCCTTTTTTTCCAACTGTCTCTGAGACTAGGAGAAGGAAATTAATGAAACATTAAAAGAAACTAGCTTCACAAATTTATAGAAATGAAAAACCCCCAGAAAAACAGATTTGCTGGGAATACTACAAGGGGCAATGATCCCCTGGCCTGTTAGGACATGAGGTATCAACTAATGTGCAATTAAAAAATAAAACTTGTGAGAAGGCAATGCGGGAGCATAAAAGCTATTAATGCACTCCTAAGAGTTGAGGTTCTTGCCAGCAAAGCCATCTGTCAAGAGATTACAGAGAAGGAAATTTTTGCAAGAATCTTCCCCTGGGACCAGATAAAGTGCCAAGTAAAGGTGTGTGGCATCAGGAGTGAGGACAAACTCTGAGAGTCCTCTGCAGTGCTTGTCACAGACAGAGAGGAAATCGTCCACCCACTGGTACTCAGGGAAGAGGAAGAGAAGAGAGGAAAGTCTCTGGATTGCTTTTGACTGGAGAAGTGAGGTTGTATTGAAAAGAGTTTAAAAAACAAATTCCTTATAAGGTAAGTTAAACTTTGTTGTACTGAACTCTTAAAATTTTCCATAATACAAAGGCAATAAAGTAATTTATTCAACGTTTTATACTTAGGGCACTAATGAGAAAATGAATGTTGAGTTTATGAGTCATATTACAGAAGATGATCAGAAATACTTGAGGAAAAGTAAAATGTCATTTTTCTTGAAATCTCAAATCTTTGAAGTTTGTGAAAATGCCCAAGATATTATTTAGATAAAATGTACTTAGATGCTATTTTCACTTATTTCTTCAAAATAAATGCTGTTTAAAAAGTAATCAAGATAAACTCATAATTATTTGCCTCTTGAGAATTAAGAACATGCCATGCTGTGAAATAATTAAAAACCATATGACCATGAAAGTTACAAGACTTAATAATAGAGGCACATATTTTTTAAAGTTTCTAGAATCATGGCAGGAAATGGCACTTTAATTTTAAGATTCTAAATAGATCTTAGTTCATTTTCTGATCTATGTTTCTATATGGTAATATATATTTTAATAATTATTATCCTTATTTCCTTTGGTGATTGATTTAATTTTTTTCTAAGATGAGAAAAACTGTTGACTATAAAGGAGGAATAAAGGTATCACAAATTTATTATCTTGACAATTAGATAAGCATTATGCATTTTTTCTTTCAGAATTTTGTCAGAAAGAGAGCTGTCTCTTTAAATGCAAGTAAATAAATATGTTAGAAGACGTATCTTGTGCTAATTTACAAATGTTTTTAAATTTATAATATCGGTAAGAAGTTGTTGCTCTGGAATTAGGACTAAACATACTTTAATTAAATTTTGTTTTGTCTTGCTCAAAATAGAGATATTCTGCTTAACTAACTTGTTACTGAAGGAAATGGAGATGTACAGACATAAACAGAAATTCTAGACAGGAAAGAGAAATACATCTTATCTGCTGGGAAAGAACACAAAGTCAAATAACACAGTGCTAAGTCTGACTGATCACAGCAATCCAGTGTTCATGCTGGCACTGTGCCCATAGCAGATTATTGCGTTTGTAATTGGAGAGAAATTAACCTGTGAATTTAAGTCAAGTTATTCTGTGAATTCAATTAGAGTGGACAATTAATTTTAATAACCCAGGCTTTTGAATCTTCCTTCCTCTCCTACAAATGAACAATTTTGCCTGATTTATCAGAATATTATTTAAATTATACTTTCCACTTAACTATTTTATTCATTTTTCCATTTACTTGTTCATTCAACCAACACTCAATGAATAATGTCCAGGTGGAGGGCGCTATTGGACTAGGCGTGAAATAATGAACTGATGTGGTCCCTGCTCTCAAAGGGCTTATCGTCCAGTATGCTGCACGCAAAGTTTCCCTTTAGCTTCATGATAATTTAACAAACAAAATTTCAATCTATTTTACCAACATGAATTTGAGGTTGACAAAAGGTAAACGATAGCAATAGGAAGTATCTATGTTAACAAGACTTTCAGTACATTGGTTTTATTTGTTCTTTAGTGTTTTTTAAATTTGTTTAAAGTAGCAAGGACTAAGCATTATTTTTTAAATTTATTTTTGAGACGGAGTTTTGTTCTTGTTGCCCAGGCTGGAGTGCAACGGTGCCATCTCGGTTTACCGCAACCTCGGCCTCCTGGGTTCAAGTGATTCTCCTACCTCAGCCTCCCGAGTAGCTGGGATTACAGGTATGTGCCACCACGCCTGGCTAACTTTTTGTATTTTTAGTAGAGACGGGATTTCTCCAAGTTGGTCAGGCTGGTCTCGAACTCCTGACCTCAGGTGATCTGCCCACCTCGGCTTCCCAAAGTGCTGGGATTACAGGTGTGAGCCACTGTGCCTGGCCAGACTGAGCATTATTTCCTCTGCTCTTGGGTTCTCATTAAATTCTTTACTTTAATAGATATAAAACAGATTGGCTTTTACATAGAAGACGATAAGAATTCTTGTTCAACAAAAAGTCCTCGTCTATGTAAAAACTAATCTCTAAATATTGTCTATTTGAAATTGGAAAATAGATTCTTACCTACCATATTTATTCTTATTTCTACAATTGATTTGGGGTAATAAGCATTTCTATCATTTTTGGCAATATTATGATGGTTTGTCCTGAACAAAAGTGATATTTAAGTTTTTCAGTTATGAAGATCCTCTCTGGGATCCTTGCCAGAAATAAGAAAGTTCTTGCTTGGACAAGTGGGTCTGGAAATTGTCACTTCAAATAAAATGTGTTTGTAAGAGAGCACTGTCTCCATATATTTTACAAATAATAAAGTACTAGGATCAATAGTCAATATTTTGATAATGCAACATATGTACAGTAATATGAATATAGTATTCTTGCCATACAGAATGAGTTAGTCAAAACAAGATGCAGTCATGTAACTGTGCAACTATTAGGAACAGGATCTTTAACATTAAAATAATACAGTAGTTCAAAGGCATATGAAAAAAACTGATTACTTTTGACTCTTTATCAGATGAAATCTATACTAGGTTTTAGAGTTTGATATTTTTATTCTTCAAAGAACATTTATTGGTCACATAGCATTTTCTTTTATTACGTGTTTTTGGATATTCATCCTTTTTTGTCTCTTTATATACATACAGTTGGAGGATACATTATTTTTGAGGTTGCTGATAATTAAAAGAAGTTCTCACAGTCTCTTGTCTGCCTAATACATAAATGCCTTTTATCTAGAAAGTGATAGATCCCAACCAAACAGCCTCTCAACTACTGTTGAAGTACAGTCGGTTACATGAAGGGATGTGGACACACAGATGAGCATGAAGCTGAGCATGAGATACCAAACCTCCTAGGTTTCAGTTTTAACTCTGCTGATTACCACTTTGTGGGGGAAAGTCTCTTACTCACTTTCCCAGGTGTAAAATAGGGATAATAATAGCACCATTGTTATTACATAGATCAAATGAGATAACATATGCGTGGCTTTATCATATTGTGGTGGTGATGATGACGATGGTGGTGGTGGTGGTGGTGATAACGATGAGATTCTGAAGAAATTCAGACCTTTCCAGGGCCTGTGTGGATTTTTACATTTGCCCTTCACTGTGTCCAGTTTTGAGTTGCTTTATTGCATCCCATACAAGTCACTAGAGACAGCTTTCTAAAGAGCAAATCTGGTTATGTCACTTCCACAGAGTGGCTCTCTGTCACCTTTGGCTAAAGACTCACATTCTTCAGTGTGGAATATAAGGCTCTTCTCTCATGCTCCTTCAGTTTCTCACACTTCTGAGTCTTGGCACATATTCAGGTCTCTCTGCCTGGAACACCTACTCCTTGGCCCCGCCTGTATAATTTGAATTTAGCCTTCAACATGAGCTTAAGCTGCCAAGAAGATTTTTCTGATTTCAGCTTGACCTGCCTCTCTCCATACCCAGGACTGTGCGTAGGTCTATCTTGGCTCAAATTTTAGTTTGTCAGTTTGTCATTTCGTTTAAAAAAAATGTGAGTTATTTGAAAATGGGGACTATATCTTTCTTCATTAACTAGAAACTACAATTTCTACCACATAGAAGGTTCATCATAAATGTTAACAGATATGTGAATGTTCTAGTGACAAGGTAGGAAGCCTCTCCTTTTACAACTCTGTGTTCATCTTCTGGGTACTGATATCATGCAGGGGGTGTTGATATAAAGATATGGATTCATGAAAAATAAGGCAAGAATGGCTGTAAGTACACCCTGTGGATGGGGCTTTTGCTCTTTTAAGTAAAATTTTAAAATCTATTGTTTTATCTTTTTATGCTACTGAGCTAGAATAAGAGAATATATTATAGTGCTTTTAATTTTAAACATAATTTTTAAAATAGTACATTAACATAAAGAATGAATTATTTTTGTTGAAATTTTTGATCAAACTAGGTGGCACATTATGTCACCAAAGTGATAGTAAGAAAGTTCTGGGTCTTTGCTGTTCACTCTTCTCTGTGGATGTGTTATGCTGAATCTTGTACTTGGATGTCATTATTGTGATGGTACTTAGAATGATTATATCAGTCTGAGTGTAAAGACGTGGTCTTAGGAAGTGAGATTAATATCCCCAAAATACTATATCAGACTATTAGTGTTGTTATGAATAATTTCAATCTGTTTATGGAAATATTGAACCATGTTATGAGACTCTTTTAAAAATTCCCATGCTATACTCAGAGAGGCAAAGCAAGACAAAAATTTTAAAGGAAAAAACGAGGAGGATTAATGTAATTGTTTTGAGATCTTAGCTACAAAGATCAGTAACAAGGGTAACACCAGTCTGAACTTGGACAGGTAGTTGTTTGGCAGATGCCCTGGGACAAGTATTTTTTGTGTGGGGTTGTGATGGCCTTTGTGCAAAGTTGTGCACTTTGTGGAGTCTTTTGTGATAAATATTTATATATATTTTTTAATTTCCATGCTACACTGACATTTTGAATATGAATTAGAATTTTAATGTGGTTTGCATATTTTTGAATAAGCAAATGTAGACGACTCAGATATGCTCTCTATCAACAGTGAGCTGCTTTCAGGAGCTTCAATCTTAAATTTCTTGCACTTTGAAAGAAAAAATGTTTTCAAAGAACAACAAGGGCCTATATTTCCAGGTTCTTTCCTGCTCTCTCCTCTAGTACCTGTGTTCTTTGGGATCTTTTCTGCTGCTATCACTAGAATAGCAGGAGAGGTAAAATATCTTATTATAGGCAGGTACTCTCTGCTTCATTGCTTGTTCTGCCAGCTTCAGCTCATCTGCCTCTATCTTCTCTTGCTGCCCATATAGATATGACCCTTCTTAGAGTCTCCCTTTTGAGGTTCTAAATCCTCTGCACAGTGCAATAAACCAAGACTCAGCACCAATTAGTTGCACGGGTCTTGTCCTAGCACTAAACTTGTTAGAGAGCTGTGCTATCCACATGGATTTTCTTAGTTGGTCTTTTACTTAACATGTAAAGCAATTGTGGCACAAACTCATTTGGGAGGAAGATAGAAGCACAACCCCAATCTTAACTGCTATGTCAATAAGTAATACCACAGTAGTAGTGAGTTAGAATAAAACTACACTACTTTCTAGATAGGCGTTTAGTTTTCTTCTATTCTTTATGCTCTATTCAGGTGCCAAGGATTCTTTCTTATTTTTATTTTTTTTCTTTCAACAATATTTATTGAAGGTCTACTGTGTAGATGCATTTTGAATTCAAATCATACTTACTGAATAAATGAATCTACATGGTGAATTTTTGAAATGCTTCTTTGTGGTTCTAGGACCTGGCATAAGTCTTGACACAAGTAGATACTTAACCTTTGTCAATACTTGAATATACTAAACAAAGTTGGACTACATGCCATGAGTAGGCAACTTAAAGAAAGTGAGTAGGTCCTGTTTCATTCTTAGGAAGAAAGATAAACAACTTCATAAAATAACCAACGAAACATCCTTCAGACCACTGACTTTCTCTAAGACATTTTCAGGGAGGCTAATCACAGAAGGAAGCCTTTAATCTCCATTCTGGGACCTCTGAAGCTGGCAGTTTTAAAGTCTGCCTCTAAGGTTACACAGGAACACAACTGTAAGTGAAAATCGCAACAGAATTCCATTTAATTCCATGGAATGCAATTCTACGATGCCTAGGAAAGATATCAAGATTAAAAGAAACACTATGATAAAATTTAAAAAAATCTACATAAATATAATACTGTTCTATGAATTTGAAAAGTCTAAATTAAGAGAATAACAAAGTGAAAAACTGGAAAATCTAATGACAAATTTCAGCTGTGTAAATAATTAAATTCCTGTTTCTTTTTTTAGTTTGTTTCAATAGAAGTTTCCTTGTTGCTCTTTTCCAAAAAATTGCTAAGGTAAACTGCTTACCACTATACAGTGTGTTTTGTGGAGCATGTAGGCATAGAATTACTTTATTATTATTACTAATGAGGAATGCAATAGAAGTCCACATGTATATAACAGTTTATGATCTATTAATCATAAATGTTAGCAATGTAAGGGACTTAACAACACTCTAATCAAATTCGCTTCTTTTTACAGATGAGGGAACTGAATGATATAGTGATTAGATTATTGGTTTTTTTTTTTAGGGAAAATGAACCATAATTTTTATTCAGAATTATGTTATATAAAAGTGGTTGTCAATGAGACCCTCAAGGTCGAAGTTGATATCTAGCTTTATCTTCTTTTAAAAATGATTTTAATAACTTCATTAAAATATAAGAATATATAAAGGCAGCAATACCATTACTCAGTTAACAGAGATTTACTTATCATAATTTCAAATAAGGAATTCATCAAGTTGCAAATTCTTTCCAAGGAATTGTCCAGTATTCAAAGAACGTCCATCATGTCATTGATGAAAATTCCGAAAACTTATTCTATATATAGCTGGAAGAGGGTTGCTTTATGTCTTAGCTAGCTCAAGATATAGCTGAACAAGAGACAGAGTTAAGGACTTCCTCTTTATTAGAGAACCAAGATGTGCACAGTGTCCTGGGGTGTCTGTTCTGAGTCGTTCCATTTTCCCAAGTTAACATATCTAGATGTCCTTAAGGCTATTTATCCTACTAGGTGTCCTTAAGGTTGAGAACTGGCCTTTAGAGTAGAGTCAGCTCCCGCAGTGGCTCAAGACCCAAGGCCATTTGAGAGAAAAACTAGAATCAAGCACAATAAGACAATGCCCAAGACACTGACAGACAGCTATGGAAGGAAAAGCAACACACACACACACACACACACACACACACACACACACACATATACATACACACAATTTTTTTTTCTTTTTTTAATTATACTTCAAGTTCTGGGGTACATGTGCAGAGTGTGCTGGTTTGTTACATAGGTATACATGTGCCGTGGTAGTTTGTTGCATCCAACACCCTGTCATCTACATTAGGTATTTCTCCTAATGCTATCCCTCCCCAATCCCCTCACCCCCTGCTATCCTTCCCCTAGCCCTCCATCCCTCAACAGGCCCCAGTGTGTGATGTTCCCCTCCCTGTGTCCATGTGCTCTCATAGTTCAACACCCACTTATGAGTGAGAACTTGATTTTCTGTTCTTGTGTCAGTTTGTTGATAATGATCATTTCCAGATTCATCCATGTCCCTGCAAAGGACATGAACTCATCTTTTTTTATGGCTGCGTAGTATTCCGTGGACTCCATGATGTATATGTGCCACATTTTCTTTGTCCAGTCTATCATTGATGGGCATTTGGGTTGGTTCCAAGTCTTTGCTATTGTGAACACTGCTGCAATAAACATACATGTGCATCTGTCTTATAATAGAATGATTTATAATCCTTTGGGATTATACTCATAATCCCAGTAATGGGATTGCTGGGTCAAATGGTATTTCTAGTTCTAGATCCTTGAGGAATTGCCACACTGTCTTCCAATGGTTGAACTAGTTTACACTCCCACCAACAATGTAAAAGCGTTCCTATTTCTCCACATCCTCTGCAGACACACACACACTATTTATGTAAAGAAAGAGATATACTATGGCAGTGACTTCTTTGATAAGGTACTAACTTCTTTAAAAATATGTAGCGTGATTAGAATAAAACTGTCTTGACTCAAAGAATAAATATTTGAAAATATTTTCTTTCTTTGCATCTAGCTTAAGATAGAATTTATAAATATCTGTACTGTGGGAACACCAGCTTTATGGAATGTCTCCCTACAATACTCCCACAACCCCCACATTCTAAGAATTTGGTGATCACATAACTTTGGGAATATTGGTTTGAACAAAGATAAATAGCCATCTTTGGTTTAGGGCTTAAAAAATCATTGTAAATCTGTAAGGGAAGTATTTAAGATGCAGAATTTTCTGTATCAATTACAGAAACTTTTGTGGTTTGAAGCATCTCATAGTACCAGTGTTCCATGAAACATACTTAAGAAGCAGTCACTTCCGTCATTTACCAATGCACTAGGAATTGAGGTTAACCAAGACATCTTTTCATCTTATGTGGAGCTTACACTTTAATACCATGAAGAGGAGTCTTAATTTGATAATTTTTAGGACTACGTAAGTAGTACAGCATCACTAATGACTACCATGTTTGTTGAGAATAGGCCACCAGAAGTCTAATGAGTTGTTCAGAACTTAGACAACCTAGGATATCCATATTTCAACTTTCGTAAGTAGCAGCAGACCTTTTATTTAAGCACATTCCTTTATAGACATTCAATGTGTAAAAGAGGTAGGCTGGTTTGATTTATTTGGGGGTAGAGTTATAGGCTTTGGCCTTCTAACTTCCATAGTGGTCTGTGACTTGTATATTTGAAGAGTAACAATTATAAGAAATTTGCATAAAGTTCTCCTTAATAAACAAAACTCCTAATGCTGTAATAGTTTGGATATTTTAAACATTTTGGTTAATAAAGCACCAAAAAGCAAGGGTTATTTTCATAAAATATTTGACTCAGTTTGATTCTCTTTTTTTTTTTTTTTTTTTTTTGCAAGAAACAGTTTCTATGTTATAGCAAATGTTCAAGAATTGAAGAGTGGGGTTTTACTTGTCAGCCTTCTTGAATTGAATTTTTGAAGATTCCACAAAATGACATTTTTTATAAGTTGTTCCCTTAAACTTTTTTTAAAAATAAAGAGTATATAAATAAGAAGAGAATGACAACTTCTAAAAAAAACTTGTGTTGGTTTTCTATTGCGATTGTAACAAATTACAGTTTAAAACAATGCAAATGTATTATTTTATAATTCTATAGGTCAAAAATCTCACATGGGTCTTATTTGCCTAATGATCAATACTTTGGCAGGACTGTTTTCTTTCTAGAAGCTCTAGGGAAGGATTTTTCACCTTGTTTTTCTTCTGGCTTCTACAGGTTTCTCACATTTTTTCACTCATATACTCCTTCCTCAATGTTCAAGCTCAGTAAATTTGCCTCTTCCTGACCCTGCCTTCCTCAACACATATTTCTCTGATGCCAGCCAGCCAAAGGATTCCACTCTGAAGAACTCATGTGATTACATTGGGTGGCCTGGATAAACCAGGATAATCTCCTCATCTCAAGGTCTATATCCATAAACATATCTGCAAAGGCCCCTTTGCCATGCAAGGTAACATTCACAGATTCTTGGGATTAGGATGTGAACATTTTTAAGGATCCATTTTTAAGGATCCTATCAGGGTATTTTAAGTTCCTTCCCAAAATGCCATATCACTAAATGTATTACAGTTTTATAAAATTAAGTAAAGTATGAGTCTTTTATTTTCTCTTATTTATAAAATATTTATAGTTTTATAAAATTAAGTAAAGTATGAGTCTTTTATTTTCTCTTTGCATGCAAGCCCTTTCCAAGTGACCAGGAAGATACTACTCACTCTTCAAGGTCCTGGGCCAGTGAGCCCTACTCTGGGACCTCTTCCTCTACTGCATCTGGTTGCTGCTGCTTCTGCGTTTCTTCTCTGTTTATAGGCAGTGGCTTCAGTGTCCATCTCCAATGTGTCTTCTGGGCTCCTGTCAGTAACAAGAGCTCCTAAAAGTAGGAGCTAATTCAGCTTTTTAAAAATAGCAGCCATTGTAGGTGATATTCCTAGAAATACTTTTTAGGTGACCCTCCCACATTGTAAACTATCATCTGTATGCCCATGACTCTCAAAATCATTATCTCCAGTTTTGATTCCTCCTAGAATTCTCAAGTCACTTAGCCAACAGCCTATAAAATATCTCCTCTTTGATATCCAATAAACATCAGTATTGTGGGTCTCAAAAGGTACTCTCAGATTCAGTGATTTTCTAGAAGGACTTATAGAACTCAGAAAAGCTCTTATACTCATGGTGATAGTGTGTTACAGTGAAAGCATACAGATTACAATCAGCAAAAGAAAAAGGTACACAGGGCTAAGTGCAGAGGGAATTAGATGCAACTTCAAGTTGTTATCTTCTCCAGGTAATATTGCATGGCCAGCACTTAATTCTCCCGAAAATAATGTGTACACTACATGCAAATTACTGCCAACCAGGGAAACTCAGCTGAGTCTTGATGTCCGTGGTTTTGGCTGTGAGTCACGCATATAGGCATGGAGCACCTATGTGATTAACCTTAGGTCAAGCAGATGCAGTCTCAGGGACCCAGGAAACAAAAACAGGTGTTCACCATAAATCACACTGTTAGCAAGGCCTCAGGTATACAAAGACACTCTTATCAAGAAGAATATTCCAAGAGCTTATAAATATATCTCTGAAGCTGGTCAAGAGTCAGTCCTTTCTTGGAACGTAAAGGGTTTGAACACCATAAGTCTGAGTTAACCCTTTACTGAACAGCCTCTCAAATTTGACATGGCTAAATCCAGAACACTTCATTTCCCTGCAGACCTGCTCTTACATGAGCCTTTCCCACTGGCAAAAAGTATTAGTATCTATCCAGTGGCTCAAATAAACAAAAAACAAACAAAAAATCTAAAAATTATTCTTATTAATGTCTTCTTCTTACCTTCACGTCAGTTTCATCAGCAAGTGCTAGCAATTCTGTCTTTAAAACATTTCTAAAAAGATCCCAAATTTTCCCACTTCTATCTCTACTATGGTCGTGGTGCAAGCCACTTTGACTATAGTTTCCTAAACGATTTCCTCCTTTAACCTTCAATCTTTTCTACACAGAGCATCCGGAATGATATTTTAGAATAATGGAGATCGTGCTATTACCGTGCTTAAATCCTCCAGTGGTTTTTCATCATCAGACGCAATGCTGTCTCTGAATTAAAAAGCTCTCATCTAATCCCTGCTTGCCTCTTTAACCACAACTCAATTACTCTTTAGCTCTCCACCTATCTTCTATCAAAATGGTCTTCTTTTTGTTGCTTGAACTTGGCAAACTTGTTTTGCCTCAACTGTTCTGCTGCTTGAAAGACTTTATTTTCATATGGCTGGCTTCTTGTCATCATTTGTAATTTTCAGCTTAAATATCAACCTCCTCAGAGAGGCTTTTTTTTTTGCCCATCCTAAAACAGCTAGTTGATTACTTGCCTGACATCACCCGATTTTAATTCTTTGCATTGCATTATAGTCATTGATATCCAACAATTTTTAATTGTTTATCTTTAAAAAATTATGTTTTACTTTTTCTTTTGCATAACATAAGATACCATGAAGGCTGGGTCTTGCTTGTTTCTTTTGTGTTTCTTGGCTGATATATTACAGACACCTAGTGAATATTTACTCAGTGGGCGAATTGTTTAGCATCATCGCCAGAGGTTAAAACGTTGCTTGGGATTACAACTGGTGTTTAATGAAAAGTAGTTTAACTGAATTTTTGGTCTGATAAGAATCAGAGGAATTCCAATAAAGTTATCTGCCTTTAACTTTCATAATTTTTTTGACGTTTCCTTACCATTTACTCATTTGTATGCAGCAGCCTTGATTTTTGGTCTTAGTTATATAAAATCACCAAAATGATTCATATGTCTTGGTAACTTTTAGGAACATGTTAAAAATTTGATCTTAAGGCCAAGATAGTTTTACATATTTCATAATTGATTAAACAATCAACCAGAACTACACTGAAGGGTTAGGTTTATAAAAATCCCTTACTTTTTTTTTTTATATATGTCTAGGCTTTTAGGCTAGGAATATCACCCTTGTACTCAAACTGTCATGTTATCATTTGTATAATGTTGTGCTGCATATGGCTTTTCTTTTAATTTTATTATTCATGTTATTTGCTTCTATTGAATCATCATGATAGAAGAATGTCACTTAAGAGTTTAGTTATCATGGATTTGTGATGATAAGCAGAATCAGTGACAAGCAAGCTAACTTATTTCCATACTAAACTGAATTATAATTGCCAAGCATTTATTTATTTTTGGCAAATCTAGTAACCTAAAATAACCTCACTTTGATAACCTCCTATTGCCATTAAGAGCACATTGTGACATATTATTCCAAAAAGTACTCAGTAATTTAATATGCTAACAACAAACGTGCAACAATTGCTGAAAACACTAGAAGCAGATGAAAGCTCAAAAAATGAAGAGAGTATATTTGGGTAACTATAATACGCGTCATTATCAAACCTGAGATTGAGATTGGCACATATTAAAAAATGTTGCTAATTCAATCTTCCATGCTTGTATGTTTCAAAATATTGTATAACCAATCACTAGCTTAGGAAAAACTTTCCAATCTCTATTAACACACGTGCCTGTGAGTTGATCCTGACGCTGCTGTTCTTGTAAAAGTATAACAACAGCAACAGAAAAAACCCAAGTGAGGTGCTCTGTCCTCCACTGCACCCTGGCTCCTTATGTCCTGCCAGATTTTGCTCACATTAAACAAAGTCTTTAGAGTTCAGGAAGGCTGGGCAGGTGCACCAGATACATCAGAGGCAAATGTGTAACAGCGTGGAGCATTTCTGCTGGGCCTATTGGGTTTGACATGCCAAAATAGCCCAGAAGGAATAGCAGTGCCTTTTGAAGTAGCTGAGATGCTTCCCTGATGTCACTTCTCTGAGTTTTAGATCAATGGCTGGAAGATGAATCGGAACATGTGAGGAGAGTCACTGAGGGGAAAGGTGGTGGAAAGGTTGCAGGAGTGAAGCACCCAAGCCCAGAGAAAAGGTGCGGTGAGATGTGCAAGCAGGAAAAAACAAAGGTCTGAGTCATTGGAGGCCTAATTGACAATGGCACAGCTGTGACAACAATTTGCGGCCTGGCCTATTTGATGAAAGGGCCTCTGCTTTCCTTGGAACCCCAGAGTTGCAGTGGCTCATAGGAACGCACCACTCATGTTTCCAGCTGGCTCAGCCTCATAAATACCTAAACTCACAGATGACATTTTTAATGCTCTGCAATTGCTATTCTGCATTTATATTTATTGCAATTCAACATTTCCATTACTGAATCTATCATTGATAAATTTGTCACTGCTTCAGGAATACAGTCCATCATGCTGCATCAATTTTACTTTACAAGCTATTAATGTACTATAATGCAGCTTAAAATATCATGTGGATATATTTGATTAGAGAGGTGCCAGAGTCAGTCAGATTCAACTGAGAGTTGCAAGAGAACCCAAATTCTTAATTTATTTATTGTAAAGATGAACAGCCTTGGTGCATAGTGAATGTGTTGATATAACAGGTGTATCTCTTTCACTTTCCCAAACAGGCACTGGAAAGAACAAATTTTAGGAATCTATTTTGACTCAGTTAGTTTGAAGCACAGCAGACTTAACAATATTTTGTTGACACTCGACATGTTTATTCTTTTAGCAGACTCATAATCATATTTTAATATTTTCTGCATTGAATTAGCAGCTTGATTCAAGAGACAATGATAGCATATGAGTCCAGGAGATTGGACCAACTATGGCTTTCTAAAATAGGGTAAATAAAAATGCTAAACCCTTATAAATAAAATACAGATTTTCAATACAAGATGAGATATTTCTGGATGCTGTAACAATTTCTGTTAAAAATAAACAAAAACAAAAGGCCCCTGTGCAATGAAACTTTGAGATTGTATAGAAATTAACAATGCTCAGGAATATGGACTACATCAGTTCATTAGCAGTTAGGATCTGGCAAATCACTGTGTCCATAGGCTCCAAAGGCTGAACTAAAGCAGGTCAATCTGAGCAATTTTAATACTTCTGGCAATGGTCAAATGCTCAAGTCATTTTCTAAATCCCATTGTTCCAGTTGTAAAATATGAAGGAAGACCTGTTATATACTTACAAAAATCTGCTTGCGAAGTGCTATGAAATTCACCAATGAAAATTATTTTTCTAGAGAGGTGATTAATGGCACATGTATGTAGAATGACATGTATTTCGAATCTTACTTAGTTACTTTTCAAATGACTGGCAGCAGGCAAAATCATGATTTTTTTAAACCTCAGTTTTCCACATATTTAATGAAGGTAATAAGATCCAGTCTGTGGAGTTTTTCTTAAATTATATGAGATGCAAATTGTGGTACATCCACACAATGCAGGCAGATGCTCATCAGGTTAAGATGGCTCTGTGTGTGATGAACAAAATGATTACCAAGAATTAGATTAAAACATTTAAGACTAGGGTACTATACGTGTACCATACAATACGTATGCACAAAAATTTTTGGTAAGACATACAAAACACAGAAATCTGCAGTTTCTGTGGGATAGGAGAGTAAGACGTACTTCCATATTATGTCCTTGTAGGTTATTTGATGCATTGCTGTTTGTTCATATTACTTTTGTAATAAAATTAATAGTTTAATTTTTTTAAGGATACAATGTCTTAAAAAGATTAACACATTGTCTGGCACATAACTAGAGCTCGCACATAACTAGAGCTCAATAATGCCAATAACAAATGCTCCTTCCTCCATGAATGTAATAGATACCTTTGCAGCTGCTCCAATAAGTATGTTGAGTTTGATTCTGAAGTTAAAGAAGAGAGCTGCATGGAGACACATGGATTTGCAAAGTCCATTTGATAAATGTCTCCAAGTGTGGGTACATTATGAACTCAGGAAGCACCAGTCGTATGAAAGTCTGCTTAAAAATGTTGCTAACAATTTGAGGATGTCTTCATGAACATAGAGCACATGGAATAAGGAAAGTGGTAGTTCCTGTCTGCTTTCTATCAGTCATAGCACTCGGGAAACTTGTATTGCGGGTGGGTTTTCTATGTTGCGAGAGATCTGACGAATTAGAGGCTGGGCAGAGGAAAATGACCAGGACAGCGCAAGGGAGCAGACTCCACATCAACATGAATAGCTAAAGGAACTGACGAGGAGCTGAAGAACTCAAGGGAGCCCTTATAATGATGGTTCAAGGGCTGCCACACAAGAGGTATTCAACTTAATCTGTGTTAGTTCCTGAGGGCAGAACTGGGACCACTGGGTAGAAGTTAAAAGGAGACATATTTCAGCTTAGAGCCACAGCTAAAACCCAGCATGTCATGATTTGTAGCAACAAATGCCACCCTAGGCAAGGATAGACTTTTCTGTTAAATTCTGAAGATAAAATGTACCAAAGCATCTGGATTCTCACAAGGATAATGTCCCAAACCTAAACTAAATAAATAATCCCTGCATATACAGCTTTACAAAGGTTAGATACACGTAGTGGATGAACTTTGTGTCTGCTGCAGTTAAGCAGGCTGCCGAACTCCTGGTTATGTTTCGCTCCGTCTCGCTGCTGCCCCACCTGTATGCAAAAAAACACACCATCCTTTTGATTTTGCCTCTTCTGTGCTTTATTCTGATATCACAAACCTACAGAGTTTAGATATCAGGCACCACTCTGCCCTGATACTGGACTTGTTTCTTTGCCTTTTGCCTTCAGTTTTCTCCCTTTTTTCTTCCTTAGTGCCCTGATGGCTGTGCATTTATGCTTCTGCTGTTATATTTAGCTTTTTCCTTGCATCAACATAGGTTGGGTAATATGGGGTTTCTCTCACTAAAATATAAACTTCTTGAGGGTTGAAGAGTGATATATTATTGTATCCTAGAATAGAGTAATCCTCAGTAAATTAAATCACACCCCTTTATGAAGAGTAATGGGAGCAAGTGCAAGTAGATTGAAATGTTTATTAGTAAACTATTCACCACCTGTTTCTAGCCCTTAGATTTTCACAGATCATCTACCTCTAATGGTTGTAAGCAACAACAAAATACAAAATATAATACATGGTTGGAAGACAATCTTTAGATAATAATGCATGCGTCAAACTTGTGTCACTCCTTAAGGAAACCTGCAATCCACATGTATGTTATTTTCCAAATTTCTGGAATTGCCATTATGGATATTTTCAAATTTGTCTAAGGGTGATAATTCAATTTTCTTTGCAGCCATAGCTGCATAAGAACTAACAAATACAGTTTTTGGTGCTGGAGCAGAGTTTGTTTGGGGGTCCCCTGCTGTGCTAGACATTAACCCTTTGACTTAGAGAACTCATTATCAGCACGGGAAGTACCATTTGAGGCAAACCTCAAGAGACATGGTGATATATGCTTACAAATGGGTATTCAAACTATTTTCCTAAGGGTTACTGAGCCCTTCAGATGTGTCATTTATCCTTTGAGGCCAGTGGAATCCTAAGATCTCATGTCAGGACTTTTCACCAAGTGGCTTCAGTTTTGTCTCTGGCTTCTGGTACCCTGTTTAAAAGTATATTTGATAGTTCTAAATAATAAATGCAGGTTTCATAAGCACATCGCCTAAAATGAGAGAAGCAGTGTAGGACTGCAGCCTCTGTATCAAAGAGTGGTACCTCAGAATCAGGATCAATGTTACAGTGAACTATCCCAAATGTTTGCCCTAGATTTCCAAAAGTGTAGCTCAAATCTGAAAAACTAGCACATTAAAAATAGGCTGTATCCCTAAGAAATATTCGTTTTTCTAAACTTTCAAATACTACTGAACAAATGAAAAGCAAATATATTGATGGGAGGGAAAGGCAGTATTACAGGAATTTCACAAATCAAATTGTTCTTAAAATTGTTTTAACAATCTTATAAGAAATTGTTCTTACACTCATTAGCTCAATTTAAGAAACTATTGTTTATTAGGCATCTGCTCTGTGCCAGACATAGTCCTGATTGTCACTGGATATACATAGACGAGATGAATCAGTCTAGACAAGGACTACAGTCTAGGAAACTGGCATTTCTTCGTAACACTTATCAGAATTATAATTTTCACAGCAATTTAGTTAATTTTTGAAATGTCTATCATTCTGAACTGTGACTCCATGAAGGCAGGAATCTTTTCTGTCTTGTTCCCCAACAAGGTAACACCTACCAAAGTGACTGGCACATGATAAAAGTTCAAAAAGTGTTCACGGAATGAATCAATTAGTAGATGAACAAATTACTATATTTCTAAGCAGAGTAATAGACATTTTATAAAAAAAAATACTCACAAAGCACTGGGATCCAAAGATAAGCATCTTACCTATTAGAGTGTGAATTCGTGAGTGTGTCATTTGAGATATCCACTAATTATATATGTTGCGTATATATAGACTTAATTATATTGAGACACCCACCATAACCCCTCATCCCAAAACATTCTAAAACTAAGGTTTCATGCTTCAGTACCCCAAATATCTCATGAAGTGAAGTCAGGGAATGTGTAAAAAAACAATGCTGAATTATCACCCCAACTTGCGCCTACCTGCAAAGCCTGTGCAGTCATTGTCACTGTCCTTCCTAACCACAGGGATAGGGAGCAATCTTGGCTTGTATTTACAGATAACAGAGCTGAAGGAATTTCAAGCCATGTGTATGAGTACAGACCACAAGATCAATGAAGCCCTGCAGAGAGTTCCACAGGCACAGCATGAATGACTTAGTCCTTTCTGAGCCTAGGAGCTGCTGGTGGGGAATCTTTTTGCTGTTAGCAATCCTACTGTGTGTTCACTCTTGGGCAGTATGACATTATTTCTATAGTGTGAGCCACCCCATTTCTGATTGCTACATGCCGGCACGCACTCCTGTTGCTACCCAGAAAATGACAGCTTTTCCTTGTTGCCTCTGGTGGTGTCTCACAGCATCCCGATCGCTTGTGATCAACAGCTTTAGCTCCCCTTCCTACTGTTTCTTTAACATCTGTCTCTGTCAGTCCTCCTCACACTCTTAGTTCAGCAGTCCTTGGTGGCAATGGGCTTGGCTTTGATGCCAGTTGGCTTGCAGAGTAGGAACTCAGTACTGCTGACCCCTTCTTGTCATTTGAGGTTATAGACAGTTGTTACTGACAAAATGAACACAAGTATCCTGAACTGGTATGTGACTCTGGAAGTGCTATTCACTGCAAGGCTGGATCTAGTCAAGAAGTTTGGGGTGATTCCATTTTCTAGGACTTAGGAGGTTGGCACCCTGTGCATCAGTGCATCTTTAAAACCATCTAATTAGCTCTGAATTGCCTACTGGTATTCCAAATATATGCTACTCCTCTGATGCATGCAGGTAACATATTTCCTTTAGATTTTTGAGCAACACCTTGTAAACTTCACAAACAATCCGTAATCATGGATTGATTCTTCTCTTTCTGGAGATTAATTAATATTTATTGATGGTCATTGAACTTTAGAAACTCACACTCTAATAATATGGAAGATCACTTGATGAACTTTCAAGTGTTTTTTCATGATCTTTGTCATATCTTATGGCACAGTCAACAAAAATTGAACTTCACCTTCTAGTGGCATTTTGATATCAAAGTAGGGGCCATACTAAATTTAACTCAGAAACACAATGCCACTGAGAGCCACAGTCTCTACTAATATTGGCTTCAGTTGTATATTTTTTAATTAAAAATCTTGTTTTTATTTTCTAATGATCATTTACTAATTAAAACCATTTTCAGCCATGATAATTAATCAGTGTTGGAAAGTGCCATCATTGATTATGAAGTTCAGGAATATGTATTTTTCCAGAGAATTTACTATATTTTCACAAAGTTCTTTTCTTCTGTATGAATCATTGAAATGGATGAAGTATGTTGTTGTTTGGTGGTTGACAAATGTAAGTGTTCTGTTAGTAGCGATGTGTTCTGCTTAGATAATTCTAAGTGTTAAGTCCAAATGCCAGCTTTTGATTTATTTCAAATGAGTAGTGCTATCTCTTTAGTATCAAACTATTAGCATATTTGAAATTGTGAAAAAGGCTAAATATGCAATATTTTAATCCACTTAAAGTTCTTCTCTTGACCTGGTGTTGAATGTCTTACTTATATTAACTAGACCTCTTCTGGTTAAGTCCAGTGAATCCTCATTTAATCAGCCTCCATGTAACCAAATCTCTAGATTGGTAGGTGCCCTCTATTTCCCTTATAAGATACACTAATGCCACTAACATGCTAAATGGAAGAATTAGATTGTTATTCTCTAAGGTGCTGACACACTGTTTCTCCTACCAGTGAGCCGAATGCTTAGGAATTAATAATTATGTGATTTAATTTAATATCTATTTCACCTAATATCTATTTCTTTATGAATTATCATTGTGAAAAAGAGTTGTGAGCATTAAAATTAAATGAGTATTTGGGAAAATGTGGTAATGGCAAATCATTGAAAAATGCTCAGGAATCGGGTGTGGGTAAGAGAACTATAAATCTGGAAATAATCCTTAAAATTTGGAAGAGTTCTTACATTGCTTTACAATTAGCTTAAAATTCCCATTTCACTTTGAATAAATTTAAACTGTAAATCACAATTATTGTATTTTGACTGTGGTTGACTATGGAAACTTTAATTAGAATACATAAAGTTAGTTTGAAACTATGTATACATTTTCATATTTCAAATAAACATAAAGTGGTTTCCCACTTGAAATTAATAATTTTTAGATTAATCAATCATCTACTGACCTAGATCATTCTGGAAAATAGTTTTGTATGGTAGCAAGAACTGACTCTGCCTAGAGGATTTGCTGTAATAATACTAAGAATCTTAGTATCTAAGAATGAGCTGAACCAAGGCCCTGGAAGGGAAGGAAGCTCTGGGGAGCTCAGAAGCAGGAGTTTGTGACTACTCTTATTGCATCTCTGGTTATGTTGAGCACTGGCAAATCTCAGTCTGTGCCACTAGATTATAAGTTTCAAGTTTCTGAGAAAGAGAAGCTGATTCTATCAGCTTGGATTCACTACTCCTGAATCAATCAACCATCCTGGATCAATCATTTATATCCCAGAGGAAAGGCCTGATTTGACAGTTACGAATCAAATAGCCGTTTCTGGAAAGAAGGATGTGCTACACTCTTAAAATGGATGACTTGAGAATTCTGAAGAAAAATTAAAATAAGTTTTAGTATTAAATATATGATGATCATGGGGAATTTTATCCACTAGAATTCTGGAAAGCTGCTTCCAAAGCTAAGGGAGGTCAGAGTAGAATATCCGACTGTAATTTCTGAAGACAGGAGAGGCAAAGGAGGTCACACAGAGGTGAAGTGGGGCTTTTGGAGGTGTAGAATATGAGCAGCAATGGTCTAGAAGTGGGGAATAAAGAGGACAGCAAAAATGAAGGAGAAAGGGACAGAGGAAGAGCAAGAGAGATATCTTGACATCTGTTCTGTATTTGGGACACTGGAGAGAGAGAAGAATTATAAGTTTTCATAACATTTTCAGGGTGAAGCACTGCATACATTTTGCACCCTCTATTTCAAGAAATCCAAAAAAAAGTATACACTTTTTTAAAGGATTTAGTTGTTAGGTTGGCCAAACACAAGCCTATCTCAATAAGGCAGTCTATAATTTTTCATGTTTAAATATCTATACTGTAATACACATTAAAAATAAAGATTTTAGATTTAGCATTGCTTTTGGAATCATTTCTGTTCTTCTCTACTCATGCTGATATGAAGAAAAAAAAGTATAAGCAAACACATTTATACCATTTGAGGAAAAGTGGACAATTAGAAACTCAGGGACTAGTCTTTGCTTCTCCAATTAATAAGTCTAAAGAGTAGTAGTCGTAAGCCTCATTTTTCTGACTCATAAAACATAGTGCACTAATATGAATATCAAATAAGGTGACACATACAAATATGTGCAGTACAAAAGCAAAATATTATTCTAGTGTGAAGTTATAAATGACTTCTTATCTGTATATCCTTAATCATTACAGAACCTGAAATCCTAGAGAGGTAGAATAAAACAAATATTAATAAGTATTATTAATAAAGTAATATTATTCCATTCCGAACCTTTTACTTTCCTCCCCTTTATTATTTCTTCTGGAAGATCACAATGATCACTCATCTTTTTATTTCTTCTCCAGTATCCCCAACACATTTAGATCTTCTCCCCATGCCCCTTCATAATGTGATACAAATATGGTTTTCTCCTCCTATATGACCCCAAAATAAACGTGTAGGGACCTTCTGTTTTGGACTTTTACCGCTAATGACTATCTGGAAATAAACACTAAGAGCAAATAGAATTCCTATTG
Organism: Cacajao melanocephalus; assembly: GCA_963573385.1. NCBI lineage: Eukaryota > Metazoa > Chordata > Mammalia > Primates > Pitheciidae > Cacajao > Cacajao melanocephalus. Next base: position 29,131 of record CAUYLG010059108.1, read on the forward strand.
AAGTTACCCATCCTTAAGACACCTCAACATATTTTCAGGACATTTGGCCCTGGAAAACAGGGAAGTGTCCATGTGGCTAGCTCTCCACATTTCCCATGATCTCTTCCCTAACTTAAGAAAGTCTTGGGGATGTTATTATTCCTTTAGTATTTTATTTCCTTATTTCTGGGCTTAGTTCTCTCAAAGATCTCAATAAAAGATTTTCAGTTTTTGAAAAGAAGAACCTCGTTTAAGGAACCTCCACCTGTTGTCCTTTCTCTCCCTGCCCCAATACTCTTCCTGTATCTGGTGTAGAATGCTCTCATTCCAGAAGATGATCTGTAAAACCTATTTTAGGACAAAACTAATACATCCCAGTGCACCCAAAGTCAAGCAGATCATTTATAAATTAAGCAAACTCCTGGCAAATACCTGCAATTTTAATATTCCCTTGTTCCTTACAGAATAAAGAAATCACCTTAGGTCAGAAATATAATTTGGGTCTCCCACATATATTCAAGATGAAAAGAAACATGGATGAGTTAATTTATATTACACTCTGTATTGCAGAAAGATTATAGCTTTCCATAAACTCAACTCATAAAATGACATTCAATATAAGTTATTTCTTTCTAGAGAGATTCCCATGGAATGCCTGTAGTTTTAAAATAGCACTCATTGTTTTTTGAACTACTTAAATAAATCAAAAGTGATTATGCTTATGTTTTCCTAAAGAAGAAAAGAAGTAAGTTTTTCATCTATTCATGTTTCCTCCATGAGAGTATGTTCCAACTGAGGAATGAGACAAAACAGGAAAACTTTCCATTCTCTAACGTGAAAAGAGGACTATAAGTTTTCAAGTTTTGCCAGCCTTTTCGTCCCCTCCTGATGAGGCATTTTTAACGTTCCTCATACATAGTTATACAAATGGGTGTTAACAAAAAAAATTACATGAATTATTTACACAATACAAATGCTTTAAACATTACTGTGAAAAATAATATTACAACATTATCCTTATCTTTTGCGTATGAAAAGCCAACATGTACTTATTCTGGGAAACATGATTTATGTTCTTATGCCAAAGTTATTGAAAAAGTTCTTTATGTATTATTTGCTGTGTGTGTATATATATATATATTTTTTCTAATAGACTGAATTTTTAAATGAAATATTATGTCTCTATATATTGTATGTGTCAGTGGTATTTAAATGTATCTAATTCCTCCATAGTAATTCCTTCTATATAATATAAGTTATTTGAACCACAGTTATTAAAGTTCTTTTAAACAGTAAAGTTCTATATAAGTAGGCAGTAATACCATTACTTGTATGGCTTATTTATGCCCCTATGAACTGCTTTCTGCATTTGATATAATTTTTTATTTTTAAAAATCATTGACAACACAGTGAAATTTTCAAATACCACCAACTATGATGTTTGCAAGCACTGAGAGAATCATTTAGAATTTTTGAATCCTGAGGAATGAAATCAACCTCTACTTGTGCAAATTCCTAGTATGTTATGAATGCAATGTGATCTTGGTATTTGCTTATCAAAGGCATGTGCTCAAATATTGCAGAAAAGGTCATGGGCCATGACGGACTTCATTTTATTACTTCACTTTCTTTTGCCTATTAATTCCACATTCCTCTCTTCTATTGGTCTTATTAATGGACTTTAACAATGAGATAAAAGTCTTCATTCTAGTGTTTAGCAAAAAATTGCAGAATTTTAACATGAATGAGACTTCATTTTATAGAAGATATTGTGGTTAATGAATTGCCTGCATTTTGATGTTTTCCGATCTTATTAGGAAAGTATAACTCAAGGAACAATTTCCTTATTTGATGATTACTTTATTTTCTTATGTAGTCCTTGAATTCAAAATTAATTCATGGATATTGATTGAATTTGTATATATGCTTCTGAGGGGGTCCTTTAAAATAACTGCTTTTAGTCTTTTCTTCTGTGCTTGTTCTTGTATTAGTCCTCTCAAGATTTAAAGCCCCAGTAAAGAGGCTTCAATTAAAAAGCTCATGTGAAGAACTGTAAAGTGAGGTGAGAGGAAAGTTTTGATAAAGAAAGAGATACAGGAACCCCTGATTTTCTTATGAGTAAGACAGAAACCTGGGTTTTTTCCTTGAAAACTGCACTCCTTAGGGAAAAGGCAATCTGCAAAAGTAAGATGGAGTGTGATAAACAAAAGGAGATAAAGAACGGGTTCTATAATCAGGAAGTATGCATGGAGCCAGTGAAAATATAGCATAGCCTTGATAAAAGTGTGGGTTTCAGATTGGCATAGAAACAGCCAAAAGCGTTTCAAGGATGAATTAATTTGGATTACTAATATTCAATTGTTCAGTTTCTTACAGTCTGTTGAAACAAGCATGAATCAAACAATCACAGAGACAATAGCATTGTGAACTATAAGAAGTGTTTTGAGTGTAGTAAGTGAAGCCACTTTGTAACTTTGAGTCTTGGGGGGTCCTAGTTTACTCTATTTTTATCTGAATTTCACTTGGTCATTACTAGCCTTATTGTGAAATACTAACATATGTACAATTTTTCACGTTCCTTATAAGGGAATTGAGATTACCGTGAGTTTATTAATGACTCTGATGCCCTCAGAGGGAGGTTCAAAGTATTGCAAACAAGGGATATGAGAAAATTATTTTCTCCAATTGTTTTACAGTTGTGTCCTTCACTTGTTACGTAACCTTGAGCAAATGTCTTAAATTCTCTGGGTCTTCAATTCACACATGAATATATACTATTTATTTTGATTGTTTAATGTTGATATTGAATATAATAGTTTTTAAAAATTATTTATGGAACTAAGTATATTGCTAATTACATTTCTTACATTAAACTTCAGGAGAGAAATAAATGCATTCCAAAAGAAAAATCTCCCAGTTTTTAAAATTCTATGCCATTTTATAGAAAAAAAAAAAACTAAAAAATTCAGTGTAAAATATACATGCACAGTATAACAATGAAGTTGAGGCTTTAACGTCTCAAAAAACTGTTTAATATTTCTCTTTTGATACTAAAACTATATTCATTCAAATTTATAGAAATGCCACCTCTACTTTCTCTAGTGTTTTGTAGGCCAGTAAATGGCAACTCATTTTCCATTATTAATAGTATCAGATTTCTTAGTTTAAAAAACTAGTGAGAACAAATAAATATACAATTTTTCCTCAATTATCTTCACCAAGGAAACAGTGGTATGAACACTCTAAAACAGCAGATAACACAAGCAATGCTGTTATCACTGGCTTGGCAAGCTTTGTTGCAATCACTTTTTAATTCAGGTATTTTTGATCTTTGTAGAATTATTAGTCAGAATCAGACTTCCACAAGTTGGATCAGCAGTTGATACCTTCATTATGAGATGTAATTCGAGGGGGCAAATCCCAAAGTATCTCCCTAGTGTACCTAGTACCTGAAAATCTTAAGAAACTCATTGAAATACCTACCTGGTTGATATAGTTTGGCTCTGTGTTGCACCCAAATCTCATCTCAAATTGTAATCCCCACATGTCAATAGACAGAAGTGATTGTGGGATTATGGGGGAGGTTTCCCCCATGCTGTTCTCATGATAGTAAGTGAATTCTCATGAGATCTGATGGTTTTATAAGTGGTAGTTTTTCCTGTATGTTCTCTCTCTCTGTCTCTTACCTGCCACCATGTAAGACGTACCTGCTTCCCCTTCCACTATGATTGTAACTTTCTTGAGGCCTCACCAGCCATGTGGAACTGTGAGTCAATTAAACTTCTTTTCTTTCTAAATTCAGTTTCAGGTATGTCTTTATAGAAGTGTAAGAAGAGACTAATATATTGGTTATGAATTATAACTTTATCAGAGAAGAGCAGCAAATTAAGTCACTAATGGCCAGCAGATGTTTTTCTCCCTCCCTTCCTGGGCCTTCCCTTTATTCCTTTTCAGAAAAAAAAAAAAAAAAAGCTGCTTTCATTTTTCTCCAAATATTTCTGTAACTACCCAACTTCCATTTCTTCTTATTCTGGAATTGGCTTTCCCTTTTTCTTCCCTTGTCACCATTCTACATCAGCAGTTAAAGTTCAGTTTAAAGCCCAGCTTCCATAAAACCTTTATTACCAGCTCAAGTTGAAAGGCACTGTTCTGTCTCTGAACACTTATAAGCTTTGTGGTCTGTCTAATTCATTTGGTGTTTAATCATTTGGTTTTGTCTTGTGACATCTATTCAATAACATATTTGGATTTTAAAAAATTGTTCTTTTCTTCTTTTTTTCTTTTTTCTTGTTCAATTCATTCTTTACACAGCTTCCAGAAGGATCCTTTTAAATAGCACTCTTCTGCTTAAAACACATTGCATACCCAATTAGTCTATATTTCTTACCTTTACATGTGAAGCCAAATCAGTCTTCCTTCAAATCATATAGGGCCATTGCCAATACTCTTCTTTCAGCTTAGAATTTTCTCTGCCTGTCTCTTTGCATGGTTAGCTCTGTTCTTCAATGATCCACCTATGTGTTATCTCTTCTATACTTTTTCTCTGACTTTAATATCAAAATGAGATTCTTTCTAGGATTTTTATCTTATGGCCTTATTCCTTTTTTTTTCATGTCTATTCTAGCATTCTCCATTTGTGTCTCAGAATATGCTCTTCACCATTCTGCATCCTGCTCTTTGCTCTGGAGACTCCCTGAGAACTGTATCCATGGGTTCCTGCCTTGCAGATTGGGGTTGGGTTTGTCCAATGTGAGGTGAATACAGAAAGTAGAGAGTGAGGGCTGGGCATTTATTCTCCTGGCTCCCTTCCTTCCACATAATCCAGTGTTGTTTGTTTCTTATAAAGTACTTGGTGCTTATTTTTCTACTATAGGCGAAAAAAATGAACTCAGAATGGTTGGCTGGGCGCAATGGCTCACACCTGTAATCCTAGCACTTTGGGAGGCCAAGGTGGGCAGATTGGGTGAGGTCAGGATTTCAAGATCAGCCTGGCCAACATGGTGAAACCCCATCTCTAATAAAAATACCAAAATTAACCAGGCGTGGAGGTGCACGCTTGTAGTCCCAGCTATTCCGGAGGCTGAGGCATAAGAGAATTGCTTGAACCCAGGAGGCAGAGGTTGCAGTGAGCTGATATCATTCTACTGCACACCAGCCTGGGTGACAGAGGGTGACTATCTCAAAACAAACAAAAAATGGTTAAGTGATTTACACAATTAAACAATGACTGAGTGGCACTGTTGGGATTGATACATCAGCATTTAAAAAAATCACTCTGCCTCATTTAACTATTGTATAATCAAAAGTGATCCAACTTTTATTTCTCAGACTAGTTAGAAGCATTAGTCTGAGATTAATTGCTCTCTCTACCACTAAATTCATTGTTTTTTTTTTTTAGCTCATGCTCACAACAAAGGATGAGAAACAAGTTACCATAGTATTTATTCCATGAATGTTGAGTTGTATAATCCTACATAATTTGTTATCCAATGTGTTAAAAATCACCTAGCTTCTATAACAAATAATCAAGAGTTGACCACATTTTCAAAAAAAGTGTAATAACCATCTTAAAATATGTCCTGAAGACAAGTATAATAAGATGTTGTAATAATAACTTACTTTTAAGAATTATTTGAAGGTTCTTAATTTTTAGGTTAAATAATAAAAATTTGTTAAAGATCTTAATATTGAATTATATATATTGTCTAACTCAATAATGTTGACCAAACTCTCAATGAGAGAGTTTTAAAAATCATCATGTGACAAGTCCTTTAGCAGTAGTATTTTGGTATTATATTTGTTAACTAGAAAAAAAATGCTACTTGCACTTTATTAATTGAGAGAACAAATGAAAAGATAGAAAGTAAATTTAGGCAGAATGCAAAATCATGAGAGGTTTTAAATCTTCGGAATAGTCTTGTGGGAAATAATTGTTTAGGTCTTGAAGGTTTAAACCTTCTACACATTTTCCTAAAACATTGTATGTTCAATATCTCTACTCTTCCCTAAAACGTGAAGAGCTGCATAAAAAGGCAGTCATTCACTTAAGGACATCCATGAGTTTCCTTAAATATGGAAATGGCAAAATACATGAAAGATGAGAATGAACTCCAGTGTAAATTCAGATAAATATGGCGACAGCTGTTGCTGAATAGTTACAGAATTAGCTTGAGAAATGAAACCTCTGTAGTTCACACACATACACACACATTCACACACATACACACACACACACACTTTGGATTTATTTATGAAACAGCATCTTCTAAACACAGAACCTTGCATTGCAGAAAAGGCAATTAAATAGAACAGCATGAGGTTGTCAATCACTTCAACAACTAACAAAAGCATTGACTATCAAAGCAAATAATGTAAATGTGCAAAAAGGTACCTTGCTATCAAAGCAAATAATGTAAACATGCAAAGGCAAATAATTCTCTGTATCAAATGTCACCATTTTAATGTTCACCATTTTTGTGAATGTTTTTGCATATTCATGATACTATATCAGTAAGTCTGAAATTTGACATAGAATTGGCCATTATTATTTCTTAGAGGATTTGGTCATCCTGTGATGCTTTTATAAGAGGTGGGGACTTTCTTTTTCCTTCTTTTCTTTCTTTTTTGTGCTGTTGCTAGTGTTGTACAAATAAATGGACAGTCACAGCTTATCATCATTTAAAGATGCATGTGCATGCTGCAGTTTACTGAAACATGATTGGCTGCTACATAAATCAATCTGATAGAGATCGGTTCCATGAAGAAGAGATAAATCATTAGCCAGAGCTTTTAGAATGTAATTCATTTTAGATAGTGATTATTGATGATTTAATTTTAGCAGTACATGTACAAGTCTAGACCACGATTTTATATAAAATGTTAACACAGAAGAATGAATTCATTTTAAAAGTAAGTATAGAGAAACCAATTAGAAATTTACATGCAAAACATGTTAATGAAGTGGCAGAGTTGTGAAGTCCACAAAGTTCTATTTATTAAATAAGTTAGACTGTTAACATATTTCACTGGAAAAATTTTTAAAGTATTTCCTGAAGACTCGGTGGAACAAAGAAGTGTTCTCAAACTTCATTTGACTTATCACACTCAGATGACTGAAGCTCAGGAACATTTTGGATATATATCTTCTGCATCTTAGCCTCCAAAAACAATAGTTCTTTCTGCCCTTAGAGCTATCACTTCTATTCATTTCAACTGAACAGTGTTTAGTGGGAGTCCACCTGAGCCAAGATCTTGTGCTTTGAGATGCACTTTTTGTTTCCTGTCATGTAGATAAGCAGGGAAGAACGTGTGTGTGTTCAATGGTACTAATATCAATAACTCCAGCAAGCACTGCTATGAGACTGGCCAAGTCATACTGAGAAGTTAACCAGCTGGGCAGTGCCCAGGGCTGCTGTCTTTAAGGAACACTAGGACATTATTAGAAAATTAACAAGATGGAAGAATTATATTTATCAGAAAAATTCCAAGGAACATAATATGCCCTTTTGGGTGAAATACTTTGAAAGGCCACTCGGAGTGAGGATGAACTGGTCAAATAACAATAGCTAGTCAACAACATATTTTCCCAGAAATGTCTTTAACATACCGAGTGGAATATTTGAGTGTAGGTCAGAGGTGAAAGCTGCTTTTAACAAGAATCTTTCTTCTTAATCTTTCCCTCATGAAAGGTCCTGCTCTGAATAAATGGGAACAAACATTTTAACTATATTGGTTTGCAGAGACCTAAATTATTGCCCTGCCTGAGTGCCTACATGTTTTAGCCTGTGTAGACGAGAGCAGGTAAAAACACAATGACAGACTTCAGAGAAACGTTTTATGCCATGTCTCTTGTCTTTACCCCAGGCTAACTCAGAGTTAACCTTCCTGGGTTTTTCTAATCACCCCCTAGCCTTTACAAAGAAAATTCCATTTCACCAAGGAGACATAGTATGTTAAAAATCCGAGTTTCTTATCAGTTTTGCAGTTTACTTTTCCATCTTGTGTCTCTGATACACAGTCACTCTAGTTCTCGCTTTTCCCCTAAGAGTGTTATTATCCTCAGTCTACACTGGCTAAGGCTGGAACTAGGGGACGCGCCAGCCTCCACGCTCCAGTTCTTGCCTTATCCCTTTATACTTGTGACTTTGATATTCACACATTGCCTTTGATTCTGAGTGATCTTGGGTTGCCAGGACCTCTCCTTAAATCACACTGGGTGCTTCATTTTAGACGTGAATTTACCAGGGAAACAGGGTACCCAGGGGGTCACCAAAATTTGTTTGAAAATTAATAACTGGAAGCAAGGAACATCCTGTTCTTCAAACTGCACAGCTTTTCCTCCCATCTTGATCAAAATAAGATAAAGCAAATATTTTATTCGGAATGAGAAATTTTGAGATATTGATGAGATAAGCTGCCATATATGATAACACAAATGATCATATTTTTTGTAGATCACATCATGTTTTCTTTCAAGCAAATAAAGTTTCTCCTGTATAGAGGTCACAAATAATTTGAGGATCTAAATTTTAGATCAGACTGAAGAAGTGTGTGTGTGTGTGTTTGTGTGTGTGTGTGTGTGTGTGTGTGTATAAGGGAGAGAGATGTTTAGTAGGAAACCCCTTGGAGGTGTGCACCCTCTGGGGAAGTCATATAAATCTAGGGTTTTATTTTCTTTCTTTCATTTTTTTCTTATTATTTCCTTCTTACTGTTATCCCTAAGCTTTCAGCAAAATTTTGTTAAATATCTGAGCCTGCTATTGACTGTGCTGTGGGGAATAATGAGACAGACTCATGTCCACACGTAGCACAAAATGGCATGAAGGGAGCAGAAATGGCTTGAGAGAAGTCAGACTCAGGTAGCCAGAGGGTGCCGGCAGAGGGTGTGGCTGTAGACAGAGACAGATGGCTGGGAGGGGTGAAAGTGACCACCAACACAGGTTCTGAGACATATAAGCAGTCTCTGTAATTTTCAGAGTTACTAGGGCACCAGAAATTGCTAAAAGACTAAAGTCCCTGAGGGTGGGGGTCTCAGACTATTGTTGTACCGTCATTAAAGGGAAGGGTGACCCCTGGAGGCGAGAGCAGCCTACAGCGCAAGCTGTCTTCAGTTTCAAATTACTTCAGGATGCATTCCTTAGTAAATATTAAAAATGCCCACTCCCTCCCCAAATGCCAGCTCAGCATTTTGAAAATGCATTATTTTATTAGACCATCTTATTGAATTAATGCACAGATACAGCTAAAGGAATAAATGCAGACTTAGCAGTGTTTAGCCTCCCAGGCACCACCTGCTCCTTGATTCTCCTGAGCTAGGGATTCAAGAGCCCTTACTCTTCCGGAAGACAACACAAAACATCTGCAATGGCACACCTATCCTCTCATCCCTCTTCAATCCTGTCCACCACCAGAGAGTCATTGGTTTGTTAATGCAGTACATTTTCTGGAGTCAAATTTTTTCCCCCTCATAGTCTAGTGAATAAGCTTCTTAACAAGATTGGAACATATTACATACTTTGGCTTCCCCATCAAGCCTATTGGAGGGAATTCTGCATGCAGTGGTGAGACTTTCTGGACTGAAACTGCACAGCTAGGAAGTTATATTTTCAGCATAATCTCAAAGTTTGTTAACTGGTCTGTTCACAGAGAAGCAGAGGCATCCACGGTAGCTCTAGTGAACGTAGAGTTGTATCCAGGTCTGGTATAATATCTTCGAACCTTTAAAAATGCATTAGTCTTTCTCTAATAACATTTTCAATTTGACCAGCTCAGAAAGAGATTTTGTATCTTTAAATGTAAGTTATGATCCTCAACTGCCTCACAACTTAAGTTCTGATCAAAAGTAAATTTGTTCTATAGCCTGGCTACCGCAAAGGTCTACTTCCTCTGTATCCTCATTCATAACTTAAAATAAATAGTATAATATAAGTATATGTAATTTCTAATGGAAATATTTTCTGAAGGACAAAACTCAAGAATTTTTTTTTAGTTTTGATTAAAGTTATTAAAGGCATTCTACTGAAGAAAAATAAATTATATTTATATAATACCGATTGTTTTAATCTAATAATTTTAATTTTAAAATGTTGGTTAGTGCAACTGTTTAGGCACCAAACGATCAGGTGGTGATGATTGTCTGAAATCTCAAAAAATCAGTGCAAAAAAATGTCATTTATTGTGTTCTGACTTTATGGAAGTCTCAACGAATGCTACAAACTTTTTTCCAAGTGATGTTTTACAGAATTGCTTTTAAAAACCCCAGAGGGTAAATAGTATTCTCAGAATAAACAGAAAAATGCTGACCTTGTCAGATTTAGCTGCTGAAAGCCAAGCTGTTTTAAGACTTGGAGGATCAAGGGTCACAGTTATAAACAACGCAGATAAAAAAAGAAAAAAAGAGGAAGAAAGTAAGAAAGCTAGAAGGAAAAATATAGTGAGGTACATCGTGAATATAAGTAATAAATACATTGACCTTGACAAAAAGGGAATGAGATACTTATGTGGAAATATAAAATAAAAATAAGGCAAAATTTTTTTTAAAAAACTCACCATCCAAAACTACTTGAAAAAGATGTTTCTTAGAGCATATTTAGAACCGGAAATGAGTCACTTTAACTTCATCTGTTTTTGGTTTCAGAAGGGGAGAAAGGTCAAAGCTTCTTTGTTTTAAGTGAGCTGGTCACTCCTTCTGAAGTGTAACATGATAGGGGTCAGGAGTCCTAATGAAACAGGCATTTCCCAGACACCCAGAGCTGCAGAAGAGGTCTCCATAGTGGCAGGCCAAGAACTGGGCTTCAAAAAGGTGTTTAAAACAAAGGCAAGGCGGAGCTTGACCCTTTCTTGACTTTCACCATATGGACAACAGGATGTAGAAATCGGCCAGTTCTTTCTGTATTTTCATAAATTATCGCACATTATAGCCCCACAACCAAACCATTATAGTGCCATTCACACCTAGGCCCTAGACGCAGATATATTTTTTATGTTGCCCTGATACAGGTGATGTTTTCTGTTAAGCCTAGATGAACTGAAAAAATATTAGGAAGAAATTCATTGCTGAGAACGAAAGTACGCAGTTATTTAAAAAAAGTCACAGTTCTTAAACCGACCGGATTCAACATCCTTTGAATGGGAAGGTTGAAGTATAGTAAGTCCAAAACAGTGTTAGGCTCAAGCTGACTGAAGAGATAGATTTTAAGAAGTGAGCCCTATCTTTACTCTGAGCCTGGAAGGCCAAAACAAACTGTCTTCTTCCGCAGGAAAGTAAGAATAAATTTCTTTCTATGTCTTCACCAGATTTGTTAAGGTAAGGAGGTCTAGACTATGGAGAAGACGGAGTTTGGAAGGAAATGCAGCTTATAAATGCAGTTAGACACAGAGGATTTCTACTGCCTCTCCAGTTTGTTGGTGGCTGGCTCCTCCTTTGCTCTTCTCTTTTATTCCATCTTGAAGGTTCTGTTAATGTACACCTCTGAACTCTAAACTAGCTGTTCCTAACTTTGACTCTGCAATATTTTTTCAGGCCTGTTGTATTCCTGACCTTGCTTCCTCTGTGCGATATATTTACTCCAGGTCATCTCTACCATGCCTGTCACCATTTTGCTTAATTGTTGGGGTTTGATGTTTTTGACCTTGGGTTGAACCCAAGAATGAATAACTTCTCTATACTGGCTCAGTGGCTGAATTATCAGTGTCTTTCCCTGACAATGTGCTTGTTTTTGATGCTTAGAAATGCAGCCTCCAAGGGAAAAGGATAATGTTTGCATAGGCTGTGCTTAGTTGCAGGTTTTGGAGCTGGAGATGTTCCAGCATAGATGCTTGTTCATAGAAGTGATCCAAAATTGTATTTAGTGTAATGACACATCCTCTTTAAAACCTTGTATAATTTCCCTCCACCCTGGTCCCTTAAGAGGACAGAGAAATGTTTCTCAGCTATTACATGCAACTCTTTACAGGTTATCAAGATTTTTCATATTTATTATGTCATTAGGTTTACCACGACTCTGAAAACTTAATAGAGAAATTATTATCTCCAAAAGTTATACCACTAGCAGGTGGCAGATCTTAAACAAACATCTATGCCCTATTGACTACAATATCAGTACTCTTAGCATCATGTTATGCCTCTTTCCTACAGTATTATAGGAATAATAAACCTATAGTTGCAGCGTTGTAGAGCTGCATGAAGCCTTAAATGTCATGTAACTTACCCACATTATTGTTACAAAAAAGAAAATTTGGCTCTGAAGAAGTGGCTTACGCAGAATTATTGGCAGAAAACATGATATCTTCTGACTTCAAATCACACACACACACACACACACACACACACACGGAAGAAGACAAAAGGAAAAGAGATTGAGTCAGAAACTAATAAAGCTTAGGAAACACGAATCCAGCCAGGCACAGTGGTTCATGCTCATAATCTCAGCACTTTTGGTAGGCTGAGGCATGAGGATTGTTTGAGGCTAGGAGTTCAAGGAAACGGAATGAGAACATTTTCAATACAGTCACTGGTTTCATGGTAGTAATGTTTAGTTAAAGGCTAGATTCTATATGAAAAACTTCAAAATAATTAGTTTAATTTTTCTTAACTACACAGACTATGAAAAAAGGCTAAGTTTTTCATAATTTTTTCAAAGCTAATTCTTGTAGCTCTTTTAAAATCTATTTATTGAATAGCTTCTGATCTATAAGACATTGTTGATGATGTAACTCTGACTGCATATAGTGTTCATGCTCAAGGGATTCTTTGTGTCATAGGGAATTTGTGTCATAGGGAATTGAGGCAGTTTTAAGCCATGGCTACAATTCTTTGACACTCCTCCCATCAAAAAATGGGCACAATGTCCCCTCCCATGCATCGGAGTGGGCCTGCAATTACCCTCTGAGGCTAAGTAATTTAAGGTAATGCACTTGGGGGCTTGAGCTGGTAGGTAAGAAGCCCAACTACCATGACATCACCATGCCAGAGAGACAAGACACATATTCCATAGGTAGGCAATGGCACTGTTACTGACACTCCCACCCATTCCCCATGTTCCCACTAGTGCTGCCAAGGCACCAAACGTGAGTAAAGTCATTGATGGCTGGGCACGGTGGCTCATGCCTGTAATCCCAGCACTTTGGGAGGCTGAGGCGGGTGGATCATGAGGTCAGGAGTTCAAGACCAGCCTGGCCAATATGGTGAAACCCCATCTCTACCAAAAATACAAAAAAACTAGCCAGGCGTGGTGGCCCATGCCTGTGGTCCCAGCTACTCGGGCTGCTTGAACCCAGGAGGCCAAGGTTGCAATGAGCCTAGATTGCACACTGTACTCCAGCCTGAGCAATAGAGGAAGACTCCATCTCAAAAAAAAAAGTCATTGACTTTCTATATTCATCTACCAAGTGGATGCCACCAAGTGCCTCTGTCACTTGTCAGTGACCTGGAGTAGAAGAATCACTCAGCTATGCTCTGTCCAAATTTTTGACCGACAGAAATTATGAGACATAATAAGGTGCTTGTTGTTAAAGTTATTATGTTTTGGGGTAGTTTATTGTATAGCAAAAAACAATCAGAACAACTAGAAAATAAATATATTTTTAGGAATTCAGAAATAATAGAAGTAATATAAGGCATGATCCCTGATCTTTATGAATTTACAATTCACTGGGAGAAGGGGTAAGAATCACTAATGAAGCAATTAGAGAGATCAATAAGAGCCAGAAAAATCAAGGAAGTATAGGAACAAGTCAAAATGGAAATGGATTTCAGAGAGGCAAAATGCCCTAGTGATGGAGCAATTCAGGAGAAAACAATGATATTTAGTAAACTTTAAAACTGATATTATTATTATATAATAATGACAGCAACCACTTATTTAGTGCTTATTATGAGCACAGAACTCTCCAAAGTTCTTTATATAATATTTCAGTTGCCTTTTAATGAACTTTCAAGTTATGAATTTTCATGCCTTTTGTACCGAGAAGGAAATAGAGTAGTTTCCCAGGTAACTTAGGTACTGTGACAAGACCATGACTCAAACGGACTGTGTGTGACACATGATTTTAACCAGTTCTGCAGTACTCCTGTGACATCACTTTTCACCAAAGAAAGAAATACAACTGTATTATACTCACAGCTTACATAGAACTTGATTTGTATTAACAAAATCCAAAATAAATCCTTTAATTTTTAGACACTCAATAAGTAAAGAAAAAAGGGCACATGTTTTACCTTGTCTTGAGTCCACAATGTAAATCTGGTTATTAAAATTCTTTTATCAGTATTTCTGAAAAGTCATATAAAAGTGTGATTTATTTTATAGAAGTTTCAATAACCCCCATTTTTTCAATTGCCACATTTTAGCTTTTTTTTTTTAAATCTTTTGTTTTAATTGAGACATACTAATATTTCTAAAAGGTTCTCTTTTGGGAATCTTCCTTACAAGTCCTAAGAAAATACCTTCTGTTACATATAGAAAAAGTGCAAGATTGGTTATTTTGTTGAAAGTATCTTAACCTCTATAAGCAATTAAACTAACATGAAATAAGTTGAAGGAGCTCAAGTTTTAACAGACCAAAATAAATAAATAATCAAAACCATATTTTTTTTTGTTTTAACTTAAAGAAAACACATTGAAAGGTGCAAAGATCTGCAGAAAAATAGCATTTAAGTGACTGTCCGATATAGATAGGATATCAGTGGCTTGGATAGTATTGTTCTCTGTGATTTAAAGTGTCAGTAAACACAGTTTCAATTCTGAAGCAATAATCACAAATTTTATATTACTTTCTCTGAAACCTCCTCTCTCGGGAGGAGAAGGAAAAGCAGTACAATGTGCTCATTGAAGAAGACAGCTCTGTACATGCAGAAGAAGGAGCAGGGTCCTATGCAGCTTCATTCTAATGTAGACCAAAGTACGTGGCATTGTTAGTGAGAAAACTTCTGCAAATAGACATAATGCTTTATCCAGGAAAAATGAAAAGAAATCACAGCATAGCCAGCGTAGGAGTGTTTCAAAAGTAGAAATCTGTGATACATGCACAAACACACACACACGCATACACACAATGTCAATGGTCTATATTTCATTAAATAATTTAATTAAGAATATTTAAAAATAGATTTAATGTTTATTGAAAGAAGTAAAATAGCTGTAGTTGTGTTATTGTTTGACAACAGGTATTATAAACATTTGTTCTTTATTTATTCTATTGTATGAAAATATAAAAATTTATTAATTTAATCCTCTATTAGTTGGGCATAGATTATTTTTCATTCACTAGTACACAGAACTCACTTGAATAAAAATTTGTGCACATTCATAATACTTTCTTTAAATATATTTTTATAAATAAACTGACTGGGTCAAAGGCACATTTTTCAGACATTTCTTACATATTGCCAATTTACCTTAGAGGAAAGCTGTGCCAGTTTATAATCCCATAGCCTAAGAGAGCACTTGTATTTTTTCCATGGAATATAACAATTTAAGTTTTTTTTCTAATGTGAAAAAATCTTAGTTTAAAAATATGTAAATTTACTAAACATTATTGTTCCTTATGCTGTCTTTTAGTTTTCTAAATGAATTTTTTTCTGATACATTATTTTTTTAACCAATTATTTCAATATGTTCCTTAAGGTTTCTCACTTTGTTGTTATGATAAATCAGCTATAATTTCTTGGAGATTTTTATGGTTTAATTATAAAAATACATTTTTAGTTCACCTAGATTTCATTTTGATGTATAGTGTTTGAAAAAAAACCTAGTTTTTTCTTTTTTTAAAAAAAGTACATTAAAAGCTATACATCCAAATGAAGTTTTTCTTCAAAGTCGTTATCTTAGGTAGTTAATAACATGTTTTAATGATACTCAGAACATATTTGTAAGTTTTCTCTAAAACGGTCTTTAATGCCAGTAGAAACTTATAAAGCCACATAAACACACCACTCTGGGATTTATAACCATGCTTTGATTTTGATCAGAAGTGAAAAGACTCAGCTTGATCACTTATCTCATTCAACAGACTTGACTTTGATTGGCTTTCTGCTCTCTCTAAAAATAAAATCTGACCTCAATTGATGAAGATGCACCATCACTAAGAATATTTCAAAGGGTCTATACCAAAGACACCTAAGAATTCCTGAAAGAGGACTTCCAAAAATATTCTGAACAGTGGAATAGGAGTCTGTCCACTTACAGTGACTAACTTGAAACTGGCAATACTCATTTTATTGTATCCATTCTGATTTGGTTGTTTAAACTTTGTTTTCATTATTTAATAATTTTACTCTTTATATTTCCTCAAAGAATCAATTTGCTAAGTGAGTGATCTTGTGTATTAAACATCTCTAGTGTGATTTTAAGGTGTTAATACACTTTTGAAAAACAAAACAATTCAAAACATATTTATACCAAAGCAGTATGTGTGTGTTTTTTAACCAGTAGATCTTGAACATATATATAGCACAGTATCTCACACATAAGAATACAATTACAAACAATATTCTTATTAAACATATGTTCTTTTTCTAGTACATTTAGTAATGAGAACTAACAGTAAACATAGGACACAAATAATGCATAAAGCTAGTTAATAAAATATATATTCTAACAATACTATTTTGGGCAGAAACTTCATTTCCAGAAATACCAAATAAAGCATAGGAATATGTTCTAGGATTTCAGGAAAGGGAAGAGAAGTTTTATTCAAACATGACAAACTAGTGGACCTAAATTCTTCCCATGCATTTAAATTTATTTTTCTTTAACGTAAATGCTATTGAGTGAGCCCTATACCCTGAACTCACAGCTGGACTTTTACCTGGGCCCTAAGGTATTTGAGTTTGCAGTTTCCAAATTGGAATTTTCCAAAAATATTAAGCATAAATTTGAGAATTCTTTCCATTCTTTTGAGAAAGAGGCTATGATTGAAAAAGAAGGAGAGTACAGGATTTATCCTTTAGGTATGAAATGAAGGATTTATTGATTTTTGATTTTTGGAGTACTCTAACCTTATGAACTATAACCACTTAATCCCTTCGTGGAAGTTCAAGCACACCTCAGACTTGGGGGTTAATTTTCTTTTTGATCAGGGAAGTTTCAGGAGCCCCAGGCCAAGAGCACAGACAGAATCCCCCTGGCCATCCCTGCTTCTCTTCCCACTCCTAGCATCATTCTGCACCTTGAATGGTCTGTGTGTCCTTGGATGGATATTATAATCATATATCCAAATTGTAGCTCTGTCCATCTTTTCCCTTTCTCCAACAGCTGCCTCACAGGTACAGCTCAGGACTAGTGGTGTCCACACAAGTGGTGCTGTCAGTTTCCTTATGATGAACCAAGAAATCGCTATTCAGGCCCTGGAATTGGGCTCAAGGTCATTTGAGCAGAGTCTAGAAGGATTAGTGCAGGTTCTAAACGGACATATCTTCTTAGCATGGTCTGGAAGGCTAGACACAGGGCCCAGATTACTTGTCTCAGTAGAATATATTCCTTACTCCATGGGAAGCAGCATGTCTGGAGAAAGGCCCAGAGGAGTTCTCTAAAGCACAGGATTCAGAGCATAGGCCCTTCTTGCTTCATACAACTCTTCTTTATTTTATTTTTTTATTTCTTTGAGATGGAGTCTTGCTCTGTTACCCAGGCTGGAGTGCAGTGGTGTGATCTTGGCTCACTGCAACCTCCACCTCCTGCATTCAAGCGATTCTCCCTGCTTAGCCTCCCAAGTAGCTGGGATTACAGGTGTCCACCACCACACCTGGCTAGCTTTTTTGTATTTTTTTAGCAGAGGCAGGGTTTCACTATGTTGGCCAGGCTGATTTCAAACTCCTGACCTCAAGTGATCAGCCCGTCTTGGTCGCCCAAAGTGCTAGGATTACAGGTGTAAGCCACTTCACTCAGACAGTACGACTCTTCTTGTTTCCAAGAATTAGGATCCTACTCTTTGTTCTCAAACCAGCACTTTCATTCTGCTGTGTTCTCCCCAGAGACCAAGTTTTGCCTGGGACCCTCATTGTAAAGATTATGTCTCCATTTCTTTCTTCTGATGACCTGGATTTAACAGTGTCTCCGTGCCTTCTGAACTTATTCTCCCTAAGTCATTAAAAGGCCATTTCAAAAAGAGGCCTCTTGTCCTTTCTGAGCATATATACAATCATCCTAAAAGAAGTTCAGCAGATTTACCTTCAGAATTGGCCTTACTCTCAAAAGCAAAGCCAACTTACCTGGAGATGCTCAAAGTTCCTTTAATGGAGATTTAGTCTTTTATTCCATAATTAGGAACAAAAGGATTGGTATAACTAGACCTGATTATGGTTAGACACTTATGGAAACTCATTCACACTCGAGGGTCGTTAGTCAATCAACCAGTTAACACCTATAAATTGCAGATGTTAGAGCCCTTCCCATTTCTATGAGTGGGTGGGGGGCAGATAATAGAATCTTAGAAAATCAATGCTTCTGCATACGCAGGTAGACTAACTACTGAGATGGGGAAAGAGGAATTTAAATGGAAGGTTGAAAACTTAGAAGACACTGAAAACTTCACAGATTTGCCCATCTTGTCATTACCAGACTGAGTGTGGAAAAGCCACACATCAAGATTCAAGGAACATAATCTACAGATGATTAGTCAGTGATGCAATCATGTTTGAAGAGCAGAATATCACACTACAGATTCTGCAGTGAGGAGGCAATGGCTACCTTTGATTTATATTTTGAAGCTTGAATGCATAGGTGTAAAGCAGCTATTCACATTGTGTGGAGTCTGTGGGTAAGTCACAAATGAAAGCATGGGACCTCAACTGTGGTACCGTGACTAAAGATCTTGTGGCTACTCTTCGAATAGTTACCCATTCTCTGCTCTTATCTTTACTTTGGCATCTTAGGGCTAATCAATTTTATAAAATAAAAATCATAGTACCTAACAATTTTTGAACAAAGTCTGGGGGTAAACAAGCTACTTGGATTGCATTATTTAATCCTTAGAGGAACCTTAGGCAACAAGTTTGAGGAAACTGAAGGGTAGAAAATTTACTAACATTTGAAGGTCACAGAGAGAACCTAACAGCACCAGAATTCTAATCTGGGCAATTTGATCTCATGAAAGCTCATTGAAATTTTCATTGTTCCCTGCTAAGCATAATAGTAAGAGCTATACCTGGTGATTTCTTCTATATAGTTTTCTGCTCATGTCATTGTTTGCTTTAGGACTTTGGGTTGAAGAGAGTGTTTTGCAACAGTAAAGGGATGACTAGATAAGTATCATTATTACCATTACCTATGTTTTGACTGTTCCGAGTATAACATGTTTTCAGCTGATATGACTGTTCAGTAAGTGAGATAAAAATAAGTGGTACAAAGCTATCTTTTAACATGGCTGGCAATAAATGAATGCAGCAAGAAACTGAATATGATCTCATAGAAAACCAAGCAGAACCACTTACTTGAAATTCCTACTTTGGAGCATGCAAAAAGGTTTGATTTAAACCTGCTTTTCACAGAATCTTTGCAAGATTTTATTCTTCATGAGTAAACAAGCTAGAAGGCTGTGATTAGAAGTAGGCTATACTCCTGATAGAACTTTTGGGGGAAGCAACAATTTTGTCACAACAGCCTCACTCTTGGAACTTCAGCAAATACTACATTTAGGGTGAGCATTAAAGAGTTATTTAAAAGTGGCTGTTAATTTATTAATTACCTTGGTTATTAATTACACAAACATTTATTGAACATCGATGAACTTGATTATGTAAAATTTACTATGCTTTGTTCTATGGAAGATACAAATATTGGCCATATATAAAGGCTAAGGTTTCTTGGTTGTACCAAGAGAAACCAGCTGAAGCTAACATTGATTTAAGTGGAGTCATTATAAGGATAAATGAAAACCCGGAAAGAAAGTATACAAAAGCTGAGGAGAGGATATTCTAATAGACCATGGAACTTTTCCTTTTATTGTTGTAGCCATGAATACCAACCTGGTGCCTTGGCACTTTGTTTATAGTTGCAGAATAAATTAAGGGCTGAACCAGGAACAGAAAAGTCTGCATCAGGAAACCCAGAAAGTGGCCAATTTCCATGTTTCATCTGTTTATCTTTGCATTTGTGATCTCTCTACTCACTTGACAGAGAATATGACTGCTCTACTGTGCCTGGAGTTTGGATATTACAATCCACCTATTCTTAACTATATTTAATTCTAATAGGATTGAAGAGGATGCCCAGTCATGAGTTGGGTTACCGTTAGTGGCCAGGTGTGAGAAGATGTGGGAAAAAAAGGGCTGCTGGAGACTTACCCTAGAAAAAAGGAAGCAATTCTGAAGGTGATGTTTATTGCAGACTTAGGAAATAACTTAGAAAGTGTGTATTCCAAACTAAAAATGGACACTGCAGCAGCAGAGCCTTTAGATTTGTACATAAATATATATTGTTTCTCAGTGTTCTACATTTGAAACATCTCACTGTATTTATTCTCCCTGCAAATATGCTGCTCACACCCATGTTTTTAATAACCTCTTAGAAACAGATAATTTTTAAATCTATGTTTTCAGCATAGACTTTTCTCCTTAGCTCCAGGTCCCATATGATACTTCTCAACAATTTTCTATGCATATGTCTAAAATATCTCAAATTTCATATGTTCAAAGCTGAAATCATCTTCCCTCCAAAATGTGTACCTCCTTCAGTATTCTTTCTCTTAAGCATGTAAAAATAAATATTTTTTAACCCACAGCAAAGACCATGGCAAATATTGGCAAACCATTCTCATTAAAGGCAAAAATATTAGAGTACAAAAAGGGCATCTTGGAAATTAGAACAGAAAATTAGAATCTGAAAACTGCCAGTAATACCACACATTAAAAAATTGTGTGTCCATACATAGTCTGAAAACAATGTATACTTAGGAGTCCAAGTAAATTAATTTGGCTACTGGAGTAAAACTTAGTAGTAGGTTAACTATACATCCTAGTCTTCCTGAAGTAGCTCCAATTTATTTTATGTTGGCCCAGCATCCTGTCTGGTTTCATATTTGTTTCCAATGTTTTATTTGTAATGAAGTATTATTAGCAGTTTAATTAAAGTAGTCTTGGGTGGGCTCAGGAGAACTTCACGTTTTTCCCCAAGCTTCTGCCATAGGCTTGTCCACTAATGTATAAGATGCATGTACAGTGAACAGAGTTCTCTCTCTAACATGTGGTAAAATAAGATATGGCTAGTGATTACCCATTTCTCTTTACTAAACTTTTTCCAGACACAATAGGGCTAAATTCCCATTTCATTCCAGGGCAGATAACTCCATGTGGCATCAAGTGGTAATGGGAGCAGGTATTCTACCCTAATGCCCTTGATGACACTTGCTATATTAATCAATTGTGCTGGGGCCCATAGAGTGGTTGATGAGATGTAAAAAGACATCAGCCAGTGGAGTCAATGGGAAACATGGAAATTAAAGGCTGAGCAGCCCAGACATGGAGGACATAAAGAATAAGTTAAATACTGTTTCTAGAATGAGTTTGGTATTTATGTATCATGCAAATCCCTAACTATTCAATTGTTTTATTTTTGGTAATATCTTTAAATGTTGCAATATATTCTCTTATAAGCAAGAAATTAAATTGAAAATATAAAACTACATGTTTACTGAACAAATAAGTACTGGTTTTCCATATCTTAAGATATTTTGATGTTCAATATGTAATTTGCACAAAATGTTTGTTGACGTTTGCCATCAACCATCATCAGGAGACATAATTGAACATATGTAAATAGAAGATGACAAATTTGCTAAGGCAGCATCATTGTGTACTACAAAAGTTAATACATCTCTTTCAGAGATTGTGTCCAAAGAAAACTCTTTAACATTAGCACACATGTAGTCAAGTGTGTTTTTGTGTCAATCTTTGAAACATGACATTTCATTTAGATTAGATGACTGCTCATCTCAATTAATTTCACTTATTTTGATCCCAACATTCCTTTTGCATATAAAATAAAAGTGATAGCTATTATCTTTGACCTATTAGTAGAAGCAAAATTGCATGAACAAGTAAATGATGTCAATTTTACGTCATGTCATCAGATACTTCAAATAGAAAATTAATTCCAAAAGTGGTTTGATTGTTTCTTCATTCAATTCATGGAATCCAAGTAAAGCTTTTGAAAGTACATTTTGTCATAGATGAAGCACATGACATTATTGGAAATGCAATTATAAATATTTTACAAATAAAAAAATTATACAAACAGTAAAGATAAAATTATTTGTTTTTGCAGTGATCAGACGTCAACAAAACTTGGAGTAGTGCAGCATCATAGTAAAAACCATGTTCTGAACAAACTAAGAAAGGTAGAGGGCAGGAATATATTTGGAATTGATCATGGATACATTCATGGTTATATATAAACAGGCTTATATATTCTACAAATCAAAATGTAAGTGGTAATTTTTAGAAATAATTTTATTTTTGAAGTTCATTTTTGAAGAGAACTATTTTATAGCTCCATCAATAAAATAAAAACAATGAATTCATCAATGTGAAATAATTTTAAAATTTTATAGTTTTCATTATGTTTTGCATTCTCTTCAGCTGTTAAATCTGGTTTGGTCTGGATGATCAGTTATATGGTTTTTCTACCTATTTAAATAGAAGGCATAAGTATTGCCCATCCATTGAACCAAGACATAAACCTGAAAGTCATGTGAGACTCTTCCCGCCTACTGAAACCTCCAGTCACTAAGTAATCTTGATGAACTAAGTTCCAACTTCTCTGTTACTATTTGAGTTCAATGCTTTAGCGTTTATCTCCAAAATTACTTCAAAAGACCTCTGCCTAGTCTCACCATCCCCAACCTTTCATCCTTTTAACCCATCCTTCATACTTCTGTCAAAGTGATAGGTCCTTAAAATCCTTTGAAAATTCTCAATTTCCTACAGAATGAAGTTCAAACTTCCTATCAGAGAAGGTTTCTGCCTACCCTCCACAGCTTATTTCTTACCTCTTCCCTCCATGTTTTATCTCTTTACTCTTGTTTTATCTATGCATCAAATACATTATCCTCCTTTAGGACATGAGGCAGATGAAATGTGCTTAGCCTGTACATATACATATATATTTTCTTCTTCTTTGCATGGCTCTCTTACCACAAGTTACCTTCCTCTACCATAGCAGTTAATACGTACTGTACTTAACTACACAACAGTTGTGAATTTGTTATCTTCCTCTCTAAACTGTGAATTTTATGAGAACACAAAGTCTGTCATTCCTTCCATATTCTTAGTACTGAAAGTATTCCCTTACACATCCGAGACATGAAATAGATGTGTCTTGAATACAAGGTAATTCAAGATTGATTCAAGTCCTGAGGCACAGGTAAAGTGTTATATTTAAAGAAGCAAAAGGATAAATTATTTCCAGTTAAGAGGCAAGAGGGTGAGAAATATTTGAAAGATCTAGATCAAGATTCCTGAATGACAGCTATCCTTAAATTTAGACATTATTTTCTTGATAATGATAAGTATTCTGAGTTTTTGAACAGGAATCACGTGTCAATCTGAAAACTGTATATGAGACAGTTCTCATAGAAGGAAAAAAGGAACCTAGTTAGAAAGTTATTGGACAGGCTAGGTGAACGATAAGCAGGGCTCTCCTGGAACCAGCTTGTACTGGTTTGTGAGAGCCAATTGCTAAGTTTTTGGAAACATTGTGAGCCAGTTTTTACATATAATCATTATTAAAAGCTAAATTATGTAAACTTATAATTAAATAGTTTATATAGAAAAAGGTAATAAATAGCCCCAAACTACTCATTTCATAATTATTTTACTGCTGTGTTCTCAAGATAACATGTATTTTTGTGGTGGAAATAATATAAAATGAGATACTAATATACATTTCTTCCCAATTCAGTGTTTAGTAACATTGTGATGGTAGCTTGAAATTGGTCATGATGGGTGTATTTACACTACAGCAATTGGCAAATGCTACAATCATGACTTGAGTTACTGTTTTGTTGATTGTCTAGATTTAAGAAAAAAGGAGACAATTATAATAATATAGATTAAAATCAAAACTGTGTCATGTTTATAGCCAATCCTTTATGAGTAACACAAAAATTTATGGAAATCTTCTATTATAATATCAAAAATTATTATCCAGATGTTGCTCATATCATTGAATGAATGAAATTTTAACACATATATTTATATTTTCACCTTTATGTTAGAACTGCATTTATTCATCCATTGCAACCATAAGGTTGGTTGCTATAAGTACAGGAGTTGGCAAAATTAACAAAAACACTGTATGAGAATGAAGTGGATTTATAAAATTTACATTAAACTGTATTGGGTATTTTATTATAAAATACATGTATATGTATGCAACAGTATTGCATATATATATTTAAATTGTGAGCTACACATCCTTTATATCAATACAACAAAATATATTGCTGTCATTTTTTTTTTTTTTTGGGACAGAGTCTCACTCTGTCACCAGGTGCCAGGCTGGAGTGCAGTGGCACGACCTCGGCTCGCTGCAACCTCCACCTCCCAGATTCAAGCAATTCTCTTGCCTCAGCCTCCCAAGTAGCTGGGATTATAGGCATGCACCACTATGTCTGGCTAATTTTTGTATTTTTAGTAGAGCCAGGGTTTTACCATGTTGGTGAGTCTGGTCTTGAACTCCTACCTCAGTTGATCCACCTGCCTTGGCCTCCCAAAGTGTCTGTATTACAGGCTTGAGCCACCATGCCTGGTCATTTAGAAATCTTGATCTGGATAATTAAACAAAAATGAGCATATGTATGTTTTTATATACACGTGCAGGAATGCTGACAGTTAAACATTTAGCACCACACTGCTGGTAATGTGACTTTAGCAATAGAGGTGGGGAGAAAAGGATACTTTAAAAATATTTGGAGGTGTAAAAACTCATTAAATGTGATTCAGAGGTAAATACAATTTTGAGGTCTATTGACATACATAGTTTGGAGAAATATAAAGTACAAAAGAAAAGATCAATGAGAAATAATGTTCAATTATTGATTGTTGAGGCTTCCAGTGGGATACGCTCAGTAGATGAGGGTGAAATATTCATATCAAGACATGTACAGATTTGGGAGTTACCTCTGTGCCCTCAAAGTCATTGTAAAAATTACAAAAGAAAGAAAATGGCCTAGAAAAATCTCTGCGAAAAAAAAACAATATTAGGGGAAAGGAGGAAAAGGATATGCAGAGAAAGAATCAGGAGTAGCCAGAGAAATAGGAAGAGAACCGGATAACAATGGGGTCAGAGAAGCCTGGTGAAGAGAGAATGTCAAAAAGGATCTAATTTAATATCAATAGACATAATAACATGCAGAATTAATCATCAGACTCTTGTTAGCGCTTTGTTTGAAAACAGCAACCTAGAGGGGAAATAAAAGGATTTAGATTGGAACAGGTCAGCATAGTGCACAGTAAAAGAGCATATGATGTAAACGTTCTCTAAAAGAATCAAGAGCACCTAGGTAATTTCTCTTTCAGAGAAACTGCCAATTGGATGGCTGTAGGTTTGTCCTTGAGAGCTATCAGTCCCCTCTTTCAACATTAGAACTACTAATCCCCAATAAAACTCTAGAGGGTTACATTTAGATTATCTTGGCAGAATCATGAAGGTAGGCTGTAAATTCAGGCACCAGAAGAGTCCTTGAGAGAATCTGCATGCCAAATATCTGAAAATGGAGTCATAGCAGTTGGCAACTTCTGGTATTAGGAGATCTCAATTATTCACATGATAGCAAAATCCAGAAGTTAATCCAATTGCTTACAAGATAAAAGCCACATGGACTGTATACCTAACACAGATACATACTGAAAACTGTAGTGAAAACTTTATTTGATAAGTGCCGTAACAAAAAGTGCATGTGGGCATGGGACACCAAGGGTTGCTGAGTAGCCAGGACACAGCGAAGAGAGGAAGAGCAGCGGACCAATGAGTAAACTTCCGAAATGATGCCCACACCAGTTACCCTGTTGGAAGAGGGTACTGAGAGCTCCCAAAGCATCCCCCAGCCTGTGAGTAACATCAGTGCCTGACAGGTGATTGCTGAGGCTGGAAGAACCACCCTGGGTCTTCATGGCATGGAAAAGCTTATTATGGATGGCAGAGGCAAAGCAACAATCTCTAATGATGGGGCCACAATTCTGAAACTTTCTGATGTTGTCCATCCTTCAACAAAGACTTCAATGGACATTGCCAAATATCAAGATGCCGAGGTGGGTGATGGCACCACCTCAGTGACCTTGCTGGCTGCAGAGTTTCTGAAACAGGTGAAACCGTATGTGGAGGAAGGTTTGCACCCACAGATCGTCATTCAAGCTTTCCACACAGCCATCCAATTGGCAGTTAACGATAACCAAGAAAATCACTGTGACCATGAAGAAGGCAGAAAAAGTGGAGCAGAGGAAGCTGCTTGGAGAAGTGTCCCTTCTCTGAACTCCAAGATCATCTCCTAGCAGAAAGCTTTCTTTACTAAGATGGTGGTTGATGCAATGATGATGCTTAATGGTTTGTTGCAGATTAAAATGATTGGAATCAAGAAAGTACAGTGTGGAGCCCTAGAGGATTCCCATTTGGTAGCTGGTGTTGCATTTAAGAATTTTCTTTATGCTGGGTAGGAAATGCAACCCCAAAAGTACCATAATCTCAAGATTGTGCTTTTAAATGTTGAGCTTGAGTTGAAAGCTGAGAAACATAATGCTGAGATCAGAGTCCTCACAATTGAGGATTACCAGGCAATTGTTGATGCTGAGTGGAACATTATGACAAGTTAGAGAGGATCCATCATTCTGGAACCAAAATTGTCTTGTACAAACTCTCCACTGGGGATGTGGTCACCCAGTACTTTGCTGGTAGGGGCAGGTTCTGTGCTGGCCAAGTACCTGAGAAGAATCTGAAAAGTGCAATGATGGCCTGCAGGGGGTCAATCCAGATCAGTGTGAATGCTCTGTCAGCAGACGTGCTGGGCAGCTACCAGGTGTTTGAGGAGACTCTAACCGGAGGTCAGAGGTACAATTTCTTTACTGACATCTACAAGACCAAGACATGCACCTTGATCTACCGCAGTTTATGGAGGAGACAGAACAGTCCATGCATGATGCCATCATGATTGTCAGGAGGACCATCAAAAATGACTCAGTGGTGGCTGGTGGTGGGGCTATGGTGACAGAGCTTTCCAAGTACCTGTAGGATTAGCAAGGGCTATTCCAGGCACACAGCAGGTGGACTGGGGCGTATACCAAGTCCTTGGAGATTATTCCACAGCAGCTGTGTGACAATACTTTCTTTGATACCACAAACATTCTCAACAAGCTGTGGGTATCGCATGCATAGAGAGGCACCTGGTATGGCAGGAACATCAACAATGAAGACATTGCTGACAACTTTGAGGCCTTCGTGTGGGAGTCAGCTATGGTGCAGGTCAACGCCCTGAGAGCAGCCTCTGAGGCTGTGTGGCTAATCATGTCTGTAGATAAAACCATCAAGAACGGTTCAAATACAGATGCTCCCCGAGCAGCTTGCTGGGTGAGGATGCAGTCACCCCCATTAAGAGGCATCCCACCCATTACAGAACTGGCTGGAGGGGTAGCTGAGGTGGCTTGGTTAATTGATGTTACAAGGACAGGATAGTAATTGGCCCACTCTGTTCCCACTAGAGGCTATTTAAATAAAACTTCAGGCTTAGGGGGAAAAATGCATTTGGAAGGAAATGGGGCAGTAAGCTCTGCAAGCTATCGCATCATTTAGAGGGTTAAATCATGTCCAACATCAGTAATAAATATACTGTACTATTAATGGGGCAACTCTTGCCATTTACTTTCCTTTCAACACAATTAAAAATTGATAAGAGAGTTATATCTGGAAATGTACTACGTCCCTTAAATACCTATGAAGAACCAGAATTTTCTAGAAACTAGGGGACTGGGCTGAGGTCGTCCCTCCAGAGATTTGGGAATTTGTATTTCACACATTTGGAAGGTATTACCTTGATAATCTACTTTGAGAGAGTTTTCCCTACAGAGTTAGGAGATCTCTAGAATTGACTTGCATTTTATTAGTATTGCTCTTAATATTATAATTTGATACTTTCTCTAGACTTATAAAGGTCACCTGATATATAAAGTAATATATATTTGTGTCTGACAAAACGATAATAGTATGATCAAACTGCATAGTAATATTTTTTAATCCATAAGAATATTTCTCTGTGTGAGTTCAAAAGCAAGAAGAGTGTTGTATAAAATAAGCGGGTGTCAAAAACTAGATACTATTGTATTTTTGGTAATTTCATACCAAAATGTGTTGCAATTGCTCTCTCTCTCTCTCTCTCTGTTTCTCTCAACCTCGTTGAAAGTTTGCTCATTTGCTCATTTCTTACCTCAACATGCCCCCCCACACCAAAAACAAACAAACAAACAACAGATAAACTGGTTCTTAACACAAACCTGGTTAATCTTCAGCCCTGGGAAAGTGGACACTGTGTTCTGATGTAAGTGTGTCCTGTATAATAGACTATGGCCTGGCAGATATAATGAGTGGCATGTCCCTCACCAAAATAGTTTCACATGGTGTGTGGAGCTTTCTTTTTTCTAGCTTAACTCTGAAACTTTTCTTAAAATAATTGTATTGATTGATGTTATAAACTGAAATGTATCCTCCAAAACTCATGTTAAAAATTTAAGTCCCAATGTAATACTATTGGGAATTGAGGCTTTTAGGAAGGCATTAGGCTTAGATGAGGTCATGAGAGTACAGTACCCATGATGGGTTTAGTGCCCTTATAACAAAAGGAAAAGAGAACAGAGCTCTTATTCTCTCTCACTGTTTCTCTTTCTCTCTCTCTACTAGGTGTGGACACAGGGAGAAGGCTGTTGTTTGCAAGCCAGGAAGAGCACTGTAACTAGAGAAATGAATTGTCTTGAGCCTTGATTTTGGACTTCCCAGCCTCCAGAACTGTGAGAAATAAATTTCCATTGTTTAAGCCACCTAGTCTATAGTATTTTGATATGACAGCTCAAGCTGACTAATACAATAGAATATTTGCTAATTGAGATAACTCTGATAGTTTTCAGGGTGCTCATGGAGCTGCCACAAAAAATGTGACAAACTGAGTGGCTTATAATAACAGACATTTATTCTCTCACAGCTTGGGAGGTTAGATGTCCAAAATCACGGTGTTGACAGAACAATGCTCCATCTAAACGCTCTAGAAAAGAATTCTTTCTTGCCACTCTCCAAGTTTCTAATGTTCCTTGGCTTGTAGCTGCATCACTCTGGTCTCTGCCTCCATCTTCATATGGCCTTATTTTCTGTGCATGTCTCTGTGTGTCTGTCTTATAAGGATACTAGTCATTGGACTTGGAGTTCACCCTAATCCAGTATGTCCTCATTTTAACTTAATTATATCTACAAAAACCTATTTCCAAATAAGCTCACACTCTGCGGTTCTGGGTGGCTATACATTTTGGGAGGATACTATTCAATCCCCTACAGCCAATAGTGAAGTGCACATTTTCAGCAAATATTAAATTACTTCTAAAAATTACAGATGTGAATTTTCTAAGTAATAAAAATTATATTCTGATTTATTTTGTGTTGAATCCTAACTCATTTTTTTCCATTTCATTTAATTTCTCTTTCCCTCATTGCTCCTGTCTCAGAAGGCTATGGCTTACCCATGAGAAATGATAAACTCTCTCTTGTGGTTGATATTTATGGAAATGCAAGCTGACAGGTAAGCTGATGCACTCTTTCTTAAATATTTGACCCACAAATGTAGCCAGACACTTGAAAAAAATCTGTGTTTCCTAGCTGGTGTGGTTATATTAATATCAGGCAAAGTAGACCTCCAGACAAGGAAAATTGCCAGAAATAAAGAGGACATTTCATAATGATAAAAGGGTCAATTCATCAAGAAGACATATCTTAAATGTGTATGTGCCTAATAAAAAAATGTTTCAAAATCTGTGAAGCAAAACAAGATATTCTCAAACCCATAATCACAGTTGGGCATTTTTAACACACCACTATTAGTAATTGATAGACTATCTAGACAAAGAATATTAATAAAGATACAGAAAATTTGAACAGTACTGTCAACATATCTGACCTAAATAACATTTATAGAACATTTCACCCAACACTGCAAAATATATGTTCTTTTCAGGTATACATGAGAAATTCACCAATATAGGCAGCAGGATAAATCAAAAGAAGTCTCAACAAATTTTTTACAAAAGGAAACCTTATCTCATATTCTCTAACTGCAATAGAGTTATATTAGAAATCAATACAATATGTAAAAATCTCCAAATATTATAAAACGAAAAATATATGTTTTATCACCTCAACTTTAAACGTGAATGTCAGTGAAACATCTTATTGAACTCTATGAATCCCAAGTGGGTAAAGAAAAATCTCCACTAAATTGGTCAAGGAAATTAACTCTCAAAACCAATTAATCTTTTAAAAATTTATTGTTTATAGAGCTCTGTGCAGTTATCTTATGTATCACCACTGACCACTGGCTTGCTACATTTAGAAAGATGTATTCGGCAATATAAATAATGCTTGCAGATAGCCCAAGATTATTGACATGAATATTCTATATTACTTTTCATGGTTTCATTTATTTAAAACCTCTAGGATCTCAAAGTCTTCCTGGAACCACTGAGGGGATTGCTAATTGTCTTGGAAATGTAAAATAAACACTTTTTCTACATATGTTAGTGCCACTGTTTATTGACTATTTGCTCAGCTCTGATGTAATTGGGGTCATTAGGGAAGCAAAAACAGCTCCCATCCTGTCAGTACCTGACCTTTAAACTAGTCGTACATTCAGTGTTACTGGATGTTAAACAAGCTCGCCCTTTCATGGCATGGTAGCTGTTGTTGCAATGCAATCAGGAGCAGAGAGGTGCCATTCCTTGTTGAAAACTTTTTTGGAAAAAAAAAAAATAAGTCTTCTGCTGCAGACATGGTGTTCCAAAAATCAGACAAAATATATTTCATGGAAAATCTATTTTGAGTTCGACATTCATTTGAAAAGCTAAAACTAGCATCCGGATAAAAAAAGGAAGGGATGAAACATCAAACTGAAAATATCTTCCTATATTGTGACATTTTAGCAAATGTAAATGAAACCACCTTTAAGGCTGTCACAAGCAAAGAAATCCAACTGGGGTCTTGATGACTGAAGGAATGTTAAAGAATCTCTCATCAGCAGACCATAAAGAATAAAGCAAAAGCTATCAGTAATGTGCAGATGTTATCAGGATGTGACTACAGCACAACCCCGCATCCCGATGAAGAGACAAAACTGCAGATGTTTAACATATTACAGGAACTAACCGCAAATTCTGTTTTGCTTCTCCTACTTTATAGCATTTAATTTTTTTTTAAAGACACAGGAATTGCACTTTGGAAGAACTTCCTCCAACCTCAATCACTTTGTAAGTCTAAATGCTTCCTACTAGAATGGAGGGAGTTCTGGGTAAAGTGGCATATAAATTACTACATGGGTGTGGGCAGTGGAAAGTATTCAGGGAAGGGATGTGTTTAAGCATTTATATGGAGGTGGTGGGAAGAGAGTTCTCATCATTGTGTGATAATGGAAGCCTAGGTGTGAGATAGAGACCCATACACTGATTTGACAACAAACCTACTTTAAATCTGCTTCAATCCTGGCAAACCAAAAGAACTCATTGAAACTTCAATTTGTTAAACAAAGTAGAACACATTTGAAGATGTGAAGCCAATAATTCTGCCCAGATGACTTTTTTTTTTCTTTTAAAGTTACAGAGTAACAGTTTGATAGACAATTTACATAGTTTTCAAAGGAATTGTTTATCTTTCACTAACCGCCCCTCCTTGGTGAGAATTATTTTAGCGGGACAATTGTGTTTTCATTATGTTCTTGAAAATGACCAATAATAAAATCATGAAAAGGTATACTATGACATATTTCTTTCATGTTCCAGGAAAATTTTGTTTTCCAAAAAAAACCCAGCCTATCTATTGTGCTCAGCTGCTGGTTTGCTCCCAGGTCAAAGTGGGGGTCAGCAGCTGGGGTGAGTAGGTCAGTTTGCTGGTGCCCTCTTCTGTCCGACACAGGTCTCTGCTGGCCTCTGTCCCCGCTGCTCTCCATCTGCAGTTCTGTTCTCTCCCAAGGAGCCAGCACGACCTTGCCCTACAGGCCCTTTCTTCAGAACCAGACAACATCAGCTGGGTCACGTGGACTGAAGATTACAGAACAAAAACCCAAAAAAAGGAGAAGGAAGGTACTTTAAAAAAAATAACAACATGACCTCTTTGAGATTAAAAACAAAACACACTAAAACATACAAATCAATTTTGGGGATGGGCTTTTACTTCAGGGAAAAACATGTAATTTACATTTAAAAGGGTAAATATTAGAGCATACCAAAGAATGATACTCTGCTTTTGGTGAAAATGATTAAGTCTGGTGTTTATAAGGATGAAAACTCATAGATATATATCATCTAGAAGGAAGGGTGGCTTAATATGTATCCTCAAAATAATTTTCTTTGAGATCCAGGAAAGAATAATGCCAGAAAATGGGAGTTGACATATTGTACTTTCCGAAGGAAAAAGGCAGAAGAGATATACAATAAAAAAGATAGTCCTGCTTGATGTTACAAGGCTTGAGAAAGTAATTCTATTCCAATGATTTAAAAATAAACCAAACCCATGGCAAAAACAATTGTTGGTTTTAAAGCACACCCATCTATTTATGTCCTTATGGACTAAATACTGTAGAACGTAAACACAGTTCATCTTTAAAGGTTGGTTAATGGTGGGCTCAATACATTCTCGTCATCTTTCCATTTCTAGTGCCTGGAACAGCATCTGGCACATTGAGAGTGTCCAACCATGTTAGTTAAATGAAATCATTGAGAAAGAGTAAAGAACCCTGTTCTGGATACTGAACAAAGTAAAATATTCAAATTTTTGAATATTTCAACATTCTTTGTCTCAGGGGCCATCTCAGCTTGTAAGAAAATTTCATGTATTTTTTGTGCCTGGGTAGGCAACTACAGAGGGAATGAAAGAAATTCTTTAGCATAAGGTGGTTCCACCTTTTGCCAAGTTGTGACCAGCTGAAAAACTCAAAACATTCTGAGGAGATGCTATCTGCCATAGGGATTACCACAATACATGTAGGATCAAAGAAAATTCCACATTTTACCCTGGCGATTAGCTGTAATTAAATAAAGTAAGTCTTTTTAAACTTCATTAGCAGCAAGACGTTTGCTACAGCAGAGTGGGCACAAATCATCCATTCTTAATTAAAAGATAATCCACAGGATGGCCATAATCTTCTTCTAAAAATACACCATTTCCCCCTGAAAGATTTTCTCATCAAATAAGGATAAATAACAGTTTCTATTAGTTTAAGCCATGAAGGAAGGATGCTCCTCCCGTTTGCTTGAGTGAGTGCTGAATGTGGCTGATAACATCACTTTGGCATGCTATTATCTAAAATGGTAGAATACCTCACTTCAGCAAAGTCTGACATAAATCTTTGAAAACAAAGACATTGCATATGTATGAGCTGAAATAGATATGACAGTGTTGGCACATTAATATTCCTGTCACTAGGGGGTTTCAAACTTTTAAGGAGAGGATGGGAATGAATTCAGACTGTAGCTGGTAAAATAGGGCAACATACAGTAGGACAATTAGGCATGGGGAACCATCATAAAATATGTACAGAGAAAGGGTTCCCCTGCACCCTGCCTTTGGTAAAAAAATAACTGTAGATCATTTCTTGGGAATGCCAAGAATAATTAACTTGGCTTAGAGATATGCATGGTTGTTCTAAGCATACTAATAAGAATATTCCACAAAGACTAGTCCCAATCAATAGAAGAGACAACTGTTTTTTCATGTGTAGCCACTGTGGTGGTTCGTGGTAACAGATGTTTCCACTTATTCCACAACAACCATCATTAAAAGTAACTGTGGGTCCTAATTGAATAGTTCTCCACATAGTTGGATCTGTGCAGAAAATAATTCTTTTGTTGTGTGTCCTAAAATTATTTTCTTTTCCTGTTTTTGATTGCTGATATGATCAGCTTTACCATGATCTTTATACTTAATTCCTCTGGAAGAAGTAAATGAATAAAAAATAAATTTGTTTTTACTCCATCCTACCCTACATAAGTGTTGGGAAACCATTTACTTAGAGATGCCAACCATTTTTAGAATAGCCTTGTAAATCATCAATTCTAGAAAATCACCACTTACACAGGAAGATGACATAACTGTTGTATTAGATTTCCATTACATTCTGTATGGGAGTGGGTAAGAGTTATTCAACACTAGGTCTTAATGAAAAATAGTCACTAAGTCACAGTTCTGGTTTTTGAAACTTATGTTGAAATGTTAGTGTTTTTCTTTTGATAAAGCATATGTGTTGATCTGGTGAGTGGAAATGAGGGGCTGGGCTGCTTAGAGGCTTTTTACCAAAAGCTTTTTGGACACAGTGCTCTAGCCCTGGGAGGTTTGGTCTGAGCCCTGACAGCAGTCATCCAGATGGAGAAAAAAGGCTTCAAAACCTCCTCTTTTGACAAAGAGACATGAAATAATATCTGACAAAGGCATCTCAAGCAAATATGATGGCAATCCAACAATTATGTAGGCTACAAAGGAGAGCACATCTCACTACCAAATGTCTTTCTTCTTCAAATTTTACTTATAACATCTCATAGAGCGGCTTAGGTCGGTATTTTTAGAAACAATTTAATGTATGACTGTGCTTTGGGTATAGTTAAACTCCTTTATTATACTAATGCTATTTGTCATTTCATGGGTATGTCAGCATTGTTTTTGAATGGCAAAAAAAGGTTGGGAAGAAACCAAGCACAAAGAAAGGCTCTTGCAGCTCACCGTATGCAACTTTGTTTTAGAAAGAAAGAAATATTCCAAGGAGATAGGTTATATGACACATGCAAAATGTTGGGATCTCTTAAATGGGATATCTTATATGTTGAAAGAAATAAATTAAATAATATTGGCCAAAAAATGGCAGCAAAATTGACCAGGTCAAGCTTCCCTCTTTATTCTCAGACTGTCTGCAAATCTATTGTTCTTAATCTTGGAAAATAGGTAAGAGAAAGGCTTTTCCAAAGACCTGAAAATACTTACTTTGTTTTGTTAGTACAATACTACACTGTGAAGAATTTACATGTACAAAATAAATTTTGATCCAATCTCATACATAAATCATCATTAAAAGCATATATACCCCATGAATTGAAGCCCAAGTTTCAGCTAGTATAAATAACAATAATAATAATAATAAATGAGATGAAATATATACTTCACAAATAACTGCAACATATGCTTTCTCAAAATGTTTCCTTTTTTGTTTTATAACAATCAACCTGTTCCTGATGGAAGATATGTCTCAAATAAGCGAAGTGCTCATGATATGAAATTATTGGTATGAATTGTAAATGAAAACAAAGCTACTTGGTCCTTTAAAATGTTCTCTTTCATGTTGATTTATCGTAGAACAATAATAAATTGCAGCCTCTTCTTCTTCCTCTGACATATTTGGGATAGTTTACATGACTTTGAAACGGCTGAAATATTTTACCACCCATCGTAGAATATTCTGAAGAGGCGAAGAAAAGCAAAATGTATTTACTTTCCTTTGGCCATTTCTTACGGTCTCATCCAGTACTTGGGAAAACCAGAGAAGTACTGTTTAATGGGAAAGAAAAAACATATCAAATGTATCAAAAATTATGTTAGAATTTACTTGATAAGAGGTAGTCAATCCATTCATCACGTGGTCTGTATTATAAAGACACTGCAAGTTCTCTGATACCCACATGTGCTAATCAAGTTACCTATAAAGGGGCTGTAGATAAGGATGCCCCTAAAATTGACTATATATACTAGTTACCATTTAAAAAGCATGAGAAAGATGTAGTCTTTTCTACCACATTCACACGAAGAAGTTTCTTTATTTATACCCTCACTATTTCTTTCTTGGGATAACCTCTTTTGTTCTATCAGATTGTACAGATTGAATTTGCTGTGAAATTACATTTTCTGCTAGCTATGAAAGAAGTAGAATTTCAGTATACCACTGATAAAGCCATCATATTCTTTTGTTTATTATGTATAAAGCACCTATTATGATTTAGACCCTTACAAAAGCTAGCATTTGTTAAAACATTTCATATATTTAAATATATTTGGTTTCAAGGATAAAATATATTGTATCTTGTGTGTGATTTATTAAAACATTTCATATATTTAAATATGTTTGGTTTCAAAGATAAAATACATCGTATCTTGTTTGTTTGAATTAAATGTTTGTCTCACTTTTTAGCACACCAGATGCATTTCCTTGTTTGACTTAAACAAAAACGGTCATGGGTTTGATTTTATATGGAGTTAAAACATTTAGTAAAATAGCTGTTTTATATGAAATGCAGAACACAAATATCTACAAACAAATGTGAATTTGGTATTACCAATGAAGAATATACCCTAAGTCACTGGTACCATTTAATCTTATGTGCAATGGCATTTTCTTATCTAGCAAAACAAGTCCTCCATCATCTGTTACCATTTTATATAAAATAAATAAAAGACCAACTTCTTTTCTTATCCATGCATTGCTTACGCCTTGAAAAAACAGATATGTTTTATAAAAGAAGTTGTTATATTAAGATGTATGTCTGCTTTTCTTCGGAAGACAGATTAGAGTGCTTCAGCTGCCACTAAAGTTGTCGCTCTTTGTAACAAAATGTAATGCTGCATATATAAAAATGCAAAGTGTAATGTAGAGTCAAATGTCTCTCAGCACAAGAGTTGTTCGTTTTAGCACCCATTTTGTTGGTATTTATCAACTTACTAATTATAGGCAAATTGCTTCCAACACGAAAACTGTGATGATTAGCAGTTTTTTCTGCTAACTCTAGTCTACTGTAGTTCCGGTAAAGAATGTCAATAATCCAGATTCCTTTCTTTTTCCTGGCTTAGAATGTGTAAAAATAAATTCATCAGGCTAGCATTTCTCAACTTTTGGGAAACGTGGTTTGGAAAGATGGGGGTGGGAAGAGGAAAAGGAATGGATATCTAATCAAGAAGGTCTACTTGCCGCTTCCCATCATTTGGGCAATCTTGAAGGCATACTTGAGACTAATCTATCTATCACATAATGGAATTAGGTAATCCCAGTTTTACTAACAGAGTGAATGCATTTGTGCATTGCAAGGGAAGTGCATCAATCACTAGAACTCAGCATAAAATACCTATGTTAAAGAAGGGAGTGAGAAGAGTTTTAAGAACTAGCTCACATACCATCACTGATAACCAGAAAATGGCTGGCATGTATTGTTTTAAACCTTTCATAGAACTATGCAGCAGAGCTCCATGATATTGCTTGGTCAGACATAAAACAGTTTGTAACCTTCAGCCTTCCATTACAATCCTTTAAAGTGAGCTCAAATGAAAATGGGAGTAACATGCCAATCCAGAAAATGTTTTCATAACATGCAATGCAATAAAAGGTTGAATTTTCTATCACCATTGTTAATTTCACCCATTTGTTTCTCATTACAATAAGTAAACAGGATTAAATGGAAAATCTTACAGTTCACAGAATACATTACACAGCAGAAATGTCTGTAGCAAATACTGACTTAGTGTCTTAACCAACTTACATGCCTCTAAGTGACTATTTCTCCTAGCTATGAAATTTTTACAATTTTAAAGTTATATTGGCAGGTTCCAGTCAACAATGATGTCTGCAATGTCCTTCTTTCTCCAATACATTGCTTTTAGTCTAATTGCTTATTTGCAGTCTCAGCAAGCAGAGAGAAGAATTTTATCCTCTTTGCCTTGTCTCTGAATACTAACTAGCTGGCCAAGCCAAGGCTCTCTAAAGAGAGAAACTGCATGGGAGACACACTGCATTTGACACAGTCAAGAGGTAAAAGAAAGAGCAAAACAAAAGTCTATTCAGGACTGAATCCTGTGATATTCTCCCCCATCCCCCATCCCCTTCAAAAATAAAGAGAACGGGGGGAAATACCCATAAATCTATGCCTGAATGCCTGAGGTTGTCAGAATAAAGGACAATGAATGACAGGTGACTGTCAGTCTAATTCTCAGTCTCCAAGTTATCACTTTTTGGCATTGTTAAATAAAAAAGTGTATACATAACAAGGAAATATGTCATAAGTTCTCTATGAATGCACAGACAGGTTCAATATGAGAGAAGAACTTAAATATTTCCACATGGGCATATGCATTTCCTTCCAGTTCTGTGTATTTTTCCTGAAAGTGTTCTCAAATTAATGTTTTTCTAATGGCAAGAATGCTAAGTAACTTTTGGGAAAATGCTGAAGGGTTATTAAACTGCTTGCCTTTTATTTCTTTTTTTAAGAATGGGAGATATAACTTGATATATAAAACTCCTTGCACATGTTGCTACGTTTTTAAAAAAGAAGTAAAAACCAACTGATGAGAGTTTTTCTGTTTGATTTTTAAAAGGCTCTTCTCAAGCTATTTTCCCCCAAGATCTCTTTATACTTTCATCTTTGCAGACTGCCTTAATCCTCCTGTCTTTGTTGTTCCAATGTCTGATCAGCTTGTTCTACCCCACATTTGCTAGAACTGAAACTTGACTTCAGGCACTTGCAGTTTTAAATCCCTACAAACCTACAGGCTTTCCAGAGAAAGGTAGAGAGTGCTGAAGCAGGAAAGGTTTTGATGGTTATTTAAATAATGTATATTAACTTGTCTGTTACATTTACTACAGGTACAGAGAGATAAATGTAGTGATGGAGTAATTTGTAATTAAAATAAATTTGGCCTCTTCTCAGTTTACGGGCGCACTCCAGTCTGTTGACCATCTGTAGTAGGACAAAGATTCTATTCTGAGTTCGATTGGGCTGGGTAAGAGACACAACTACGCAGAACCCCAAGTTTCTACATCTTACCACAGTGGCCAACTTTCTGATGTCAGACATAACCCAGGTGATTAGCAGCAATATAGAGACAGTGATCTGTATCACTGCAAACATAAGGCACCATTCTGGGGAAGTGTCACTGGTGGTACTACCCCAGCAGGTGTTACTAAATGTTCTAAGTCTTTTGAGAGAAATTAAGAAGGGAAAGTATATAATTGAAATGAATCAAGAAAAGCAGGAGTAAGTTATATATTTTTTTCTTTTCTTTGCTATAAAGGAAAAACAAATCTTAAAAGTTTATCTAAATAGCTTGTTTATATTTAACAGCGAAATACACAGAATTCTCTCATACGAACAATAGTTTGTTCACATTTAACAGGGAAATACACAGAATTCCCTCGCATTCCTACTTTTGAAGTTTGGAAAGTGAAAATTCTTGATAGGAAACATCTTATCCTTCAAGAAATTAATTTGTAGATTACTTGACAAACTGACATTTTGAGATCCAACGCTGATTGCATATGAAATTTATTTCTGCACAAAAATAAACAAGATTCTTGGATTCTAATTTTCTTTCTTTCCCCATTTACAATACATATAACTTAAACCGCCTCATCTGAGTACTTATTTCAAGAGCTCAGGCAGAAATGATTATGTCTAACAATTGACAATGTTTTCATATAGCAGTAGCAATTATTTGTACTTATTTGTAGTAATTCTATTTCTGCCTCTTATTTATTATTATTCGCTTTAAAAAAACTTCTAGGAAAAACAGTACTCACAAAATCTTCCCATTATAATTGATATTGACAGGTTTATGGAAACTAAACTTGAAAGTCACAGATAGATTGTTATGAACTTCAGGATTATAGTCTACTATTATTTTTGATTAATAGAAAATACATGAGTATGAAAATTACATATGACAGTGATATGAGGAAAAGATTTCATTTGAGAAAAAAATGGAGGCTAACTTTTAACAAACAAAATTAAATCTATGCACATTTAAAGAGTATGTTTTTGAGGGTGGATGAAATGATCAAAAATCCAAGTTTGCTGTTGAGTAGTTACATGAAAATACTTTGTAATTAAAACAGAATAAATGTTATTTTAAACCAAAAGAGTTTTTTTGTGGAATGTGTATGTGCATAGGGATGCGTGTATATGCGTGTGTCTGTGTGTGTGTGTCTATGTCTGTGGGATGATAGTGAGAGAGTAGGAAGAGTTATGTTGGGAATAATACTGTTTCATACTAGAGACTTTTCAAAATGAAAACATATAATTCTGCATTTCATTTATATTTAACAAGATCTACTATACAGTTGAGGGAATCCCAATTATTTTGAAAAATAATGACCTATGGGTCAGCCATAACTTGACAACTCCTGATGAGGGTTCAGGGAAAAATTCAGGGTCTTGAAAATACAGAAATCTAAGTAGATCACCATCATCATGTGATGACAGCAAGTTTTATACTTTTTCTGAAAAAGATCATTATTTTATGAGCTAGTTATATGTATGCCGACTTTTTCTAATAACAAAGAATGATGTGGTTGAAGGGATGAAATTCTCAGCTGATCATTATTCTTAAATAGTAGGTAATGAGTACTTTCCTTCTAAAAGCAATTAAGCTTAAATTCATTAGTAACTGTATTTTAGCCAATATTTATCCTCTAGATTGTAACGATGTAGTGTGAGGGGTGAGAAGTGGAGAAAATCATTACTATGAGCCAGATAGAGAGGCAACATGAGAAAGGTGTGGTTTGTCCTTTAGACTGAAGAAAGGGAGCTTAAGAATAGGTCTGGGAGAGGAGAAAGAGCTTGATGAAAGAGGAATGAAATGAGCAAAGACACAGACATGAGAATGAAATAGGTGTAAAATGTCCAAACTTTGACTTTCCCTTTGTAGGGATAGGTAGGTAGGTAGACAGACAGATAGAGATGGATATGTATGGAATGAAGAACCTCATGGTAGAAGTTAAATTCTGTGATACTATTTAGGAAAGTCTATTCTTTTGTATTGGTATGATTTATATTTTAAAAAGAATGGAGTGACATCAACAAGATGGCTGGCTAGAGTTACCTGGTACTTGTCGTCCCCACAAAAAGGACCAAAAGATGAGTAAACAACTATACTTTGAGTACAGTGACTCAGGAAGTATGCTGAGAAACACTAGGGAAATGACAAAAATCCCTGTGGTGCACAGAAAACCAGGATAGCAACATAAAGAGGTGAGCAAGGCATCCTGCCTTTGCCACACTGCCTCCTCCACTAGGCTCAGCTCAGACTCAGTGGAGACATCTTATGAAGGAAAGTTAAGCGGGAGTTATCCAGAGGGCCTCATGACAGCAACAAACACCAGCAATCCTTGGTGTAGAAGAGTCCCACAGTTCTCAAAGGTCTTCACTTCAGTTTGTACGGTAGCCTGGAGCTGTGCAGATGCATTGTCTCAGAGTAGAAGCCCACCTTGAACACTCTTCATATCCATGGCTGAAGCTGCTATGGCTCAGCTTCGTCTTGAAACTGGACACACTACTAGAGTGAATTCTACCTCGGGGGCCAGTAACAACCAATTCTTCCTATGGCAGAGGCCCCACTGTCTTACCACCATGTTCACACCAGTGTCTGCAATATCGTGACCTTTGCTGCCAAGAGCCTAGGCTAGATGGAATGACTAAGACTCTGACATCTAAACCCATGTGGCACACCACCCCTCCTAGGAGCAAGCAGAGAGCTGCACAGTAGGGTAGCCACTAAACAGCCAGCTGGGGACCTCACCTATGCATACTTGTGCTGAACAACTGACTGGCTGACTTATCCTGCACATGTGCAGCCTGAAAGCTGGTGCTATGGTGATCTGATCCCCTCAACAGACCACTGCAAATCAACTCAGCCCTGTCATACTCATGCTTACCTGTGTCCAACTTGACAGCTGGTCCAATGGTGGCCACAAGTCCCTGGAAAGACTTCTGCAAGGCCTGCTGCACCTGCAAGCAATGACACCTGGCCTGACAACCAGTGCTGCAGTGGCTCGAACCTGCGGACAGACTTCCTCAAGGCTGTATGGCATGGCCATGCTCATGT
This sequence comes from Cacajao melanocephalus, assembly GCA_963573385.1. Taxonomy (NCBI): domain Eukaryota; kingdom Metazoa; phylum Chordata; class Mammalia; order Primates; family Pitheciidae; genus Cacajao; species Cacajao melanocephalus. The sequence continues at coordinate 71,184 of CAUYLG010059108.1, forward strand.
GCACCAATGCCCAGAACAACTACTTGTCAGATAGCAGCTTCATTCCCCTGACAGACTGCAGCAGGACCACCTGACCCTGCTATGCACATGTACACCTGACTCAATAGGCAGTCCAGTGGTATCTCTACTGTCCCAGAAAGTCAGCCACACAGCAGCTCAGCCAGCTGTACCCTGTCCAACAGCTAGTCAAGCAGGAGCCACTGCCTTCATGGAAAGCCCACAGGACAGCCTGTCAATTTTCTGTGCCTGCTCACATCTGCTCCCATAACCAGCCTGTTATCTCCCCCACCTCCAGCAAAACTGCACCACAGCCATCATAAACTCACACAGACTAGGCCACTGAGGCAATCAAAGATGTTGCTGACAAAGATTATAGTTAAATAAACTGCTCAGAGACCATGCTACTGAGTCCACCCAGAACCGAAGTTAATGCATCATAACCGGCTGACAACCTAAGACCTATATACAGGAAAACTCCCTACATAAAATTGAAAAAAGTGACTGTTTCTCTAGATGTGCACATATAAATGTAGGAACATAAGAAAAGTTTAAAAAGAAGGAAACACGACACCCTCAAAGGAACGCAATAAATCTCTTAGTAACAGACTTCAAAGAAAGAACATTTATACAATGACTGTAAAGGAATTCAGGTACTTATGAAATGCCTTTAAAGGATTATTATTATAAAATAATAATCTTAAGGAAGCAAGATGCAAGAGAACATAAACAAAAGACAACTAATTCAATGAAATCAGGAAAACAATTCATCATCTGAATGAGAAATTCAACAAAGAAATAGAGATCATGAAAAGGAAACAACAAAAATCTTGGAGCTGAAGAATTCAATGAATAAAATGAAAACACCATTGAAAGCTTCAACAACTGACTAGCTCAGGCAGAATAAAAAGTCTCTGAACTTGAATACAGGTCTTTTGAAATAACCTTTTCAGAAGAAGAAAAAAGAATAAGAAAGAATCATGAAAGCCTATTGGACATACAGAATAACGCTAAGCAAACAAAATTTGCATTAGGGAAGTATCAGAAGGAGAAGAGATGGAGAAACACACAGAAAACCTATTTAACAAAGTAATAGCGAGAAATTCCCAAGTGTTGGGCAAGATATGGACATCCAAACTCAGGAATTTCAAAAAGATCCACAATTATATTAAATGCCAAAAAATCCTCTTCAAGACATGTTATAATCAAACTTTTAAAAGTCAAAGAAAGAGAATTCTTAAAGAAGCAAAAGAAAAGCATCAAGTCAAATATAAGAGAATTATTATTAGACTATCAGCAGCCTTCTCAGCATAAATCTTTCAGGCTAGGAGAGAATAGGATTATATATTCAAAGTTATGTATTCAATTTAGCAAAGCTATCCCAGAAGTAAAGGAGAAATAAAGACATTTCAAGACAGGCAAAAGCTGAAGAAATATGTCACCACTAGACTGGCCTTACAAAACATGTTTAAGGGAGCATTATAGCTGTAAACAAAAGAACTACCATGAAAACATAAGAAGGTATAGATATCACCAGTAGAGGTAAATCCATGTAGCAAACTAAGGATACCCCAGTGTTGTAATTGCCACTATGAAAATTCCTCAATACTCTAGTATGAGGGTTTGAAAATAAAAAATTTTTAAAGCAACAACAGCCACAATTAGGAGCTAAGAAATACATAATAGATAAGAAAGTAAATTAAGGCAAAAAAATTACAAATTATAGGGTGGGAAGGAAAAAGTCTATAGTACTCTTTTGTGAGCAAAATTAAGTTGCTAACAGCTTAAAATAGTCTATTATAACTATTTGACTCTTTATGTTAACCCCCGATAATCACAAAGCAAGAAATTACAGCAGATAAACAATGAGAAAAAAAAGGAAACTAAGATTAACACCAAAGAAAACCACCAAGCCACTGAGGTAAATAAGTGAGGAGGAAAGAACAAAGGATCCAGAAATGTTATTAGACCTAAAGGGAGAACTAGACTGTAATACAACAATAATAGGGGTCTTCAATACCCCCAGTTTCAACAGTAAACAGATTGTTTAGATTAAAAATCAACAAGGAAGCACTGGACTTGATTATATCATACAGTAAATTAACCTAACGGACATTTACAAACAACCAGAAAACAATGAACAAAATTGTAGGAGTAAATCCTTATATATTAATAGTAAACTTGAATATAAATGGATTCAATTCCCCAATTAAAAGATATAAAGTAACCAGACAGATTTTTAAAAAAAGGAATCAACTACTTGTTTCCTGCAAGAGACTTACCTCATTGTTAAAGACAAACAGATTCTGTGTGAAGGGACGGAGAAAGATATTTATGCAAACAGAAACCAAAAGTGAGCAAGAATAGCCATACTTATACTAAATAAAATTGACTTTAAATAAAGAACTATAAAAGAAGACAAAGCAGCTCATTATATAATGATAAAGGGATTAATTCAACAAGGAAATATAACAATTGTAATATATATGCACCCAACTCCAAAGCACCCAGATATATAAAGCAAATATTATTAGACCTAAAGGGAGAAGACAATAGAAGTAGGAGATTTCAACATCCCACTTTCAAAATGGACACATTGTCTAGAAAAAAAAAATGAAGGAATAAACATTTGACTTAAACTACATTGTAGACCAAATTAACCTAACAGACATTTACAGAGCATTTTCTCCAGTAGATGAAGAATACACATTTTCCTCAATTGCACATAGAGCACTGTCCAGGATAGAACACATGTTATTCCACAAAACAAGTCTGAAGAAAATAGAGATTATATCAAGTATATTTTCTGACCATCATGGTATGAAACTAGAAATCACCAACAAAAATAAATCCAGAGACTGTATAAATACATGAAAATTAAACAATATGTTTCTAACAAAATCAATAAATCAATGAAGAAATTATAACAGAAATTAAAAATTTCTTGAAGACAAATGAGAAGATAAATGCATTATACCAAAATCTATGGGACACAGCAAAAACATTTCTAAGAGGAAAGTTTCTAGCAATAAATGCCTACACCAGAAAAAGAAGAAGGATCTCTATTAATAATAATAGTAATAATATAATAAACTAAAGATATGACCCAAAAATCTTGAAAAATAAGAATAAACTAAATCCAAAATCTGTAGAAGGCTGAAAATATAAAATGCTTTGAACAGAAATAAACAAAATAGATTCTAGAAAAGCAATTCAAAAGATTGACAAAATGGAGTTTTCTTTTTGAAAGGGTAAACACAATCAACGAACCTTTAGCTAGACTGACTAAAGAAAAAAGATAAATAAAATAAAAGATAAAAAAGGAGACATTACGACTGATCTCACAGAAATATAAAAGATTCTAAGAGACTATTTTGAAAAGCTGTGTGCCAAGGTATTAGATATATAGAATAAATGGGTACATTCCTGGATATACAAAGATTAAATTATGAAGAAATAGAACATCATATAGACCAGTAACAAATGAGAAAATCAATAATAAAAAGTCTTTTATCAAAGAAAAGCCCTGGGCCTGCTGAATTCTACCAGACATTTAAAGGAGACCAATTCTCCTCAAACTATTCCAGGAAACTGAAAAAGAGAGAATATTTCCGAACTCATAAGGCCACCACTACCCTGATTCCCAACCTGGACAAAAAAACACAACAACAAACAACTACAGGCAAATATCCCTGTAGATTAACATAGATGCAAAAATCCTCAACAAATACTAGCAAACCAAATCTAACAACACATTATAAAGATCATTCACTATAATAAGTGAGAAGCATCACAGGGATGCAAGGATGGCTTAACATAACAGAAATCAATAAATGTGGTTACATCACATTAACAGAAAGAAAGACAAAATCATATGATCACTTCAATAGATGCAGAAAAAGAATTTGACAAAATTTCACATCCCTTAATGATAAAAACTCTCTACAAATTGAGTCAAGTATGTACTTCAACACAATAAAGGACATTCATGACAATTCCACAATTATCAACATAATGATTGGGAAAAAGCTAACAGCTAATCTTCTAAGATCAGAAACAAGACAAAGTTGCCCACTTTGACCACTTCTATTCAACATAGCAATAGAAGTCAGAGCAATTGGCAAGGGAAAGAAATAAAAGGCATCCAAATGGGAAAGGAGGAAGCTGAAGTGTCCCTGTGTGCAGATGACATAATCTTATACATGGAAAACCCCAAAGACTCTACCAAGAAACTTTTGGATCTACTAAACAAACTCTGTAATGTTACAGAATACAAAATCAACATAGAAAAACCAGTAGTGTTGCCATTTTCTAATACTGAATGATCTGAAAAGGAAATCAGGAAGCCAATTTTATTTACAACAGGTACAAAACTAAGGTACTTAACCAAGAAGGTAAAATATCTCTACCCTGAGAACTATAAAACTTTGATAAAAGAAATAGAAAATGACACAAATAAATGGAAATATACTTTGTGTTCGTGGATTGGAAGAAACAATATTGCTCAAAATGACCATACTACCCAAAGAAATCTACAAATTTAATGCAATCTCAAACAAAATACCAATGATAGTCTTCACAGGAATAGAACAAACAATCCTAAAATTCATATGGAACCACAAAAGACTTTGAATAGCCCAAGCAATTCTGAGCAAAAAGAGTAAAGCTGAAGGCATCACACTACCTGACTTCCACTAAAATCTGGAATAGGACAAGGATGCCCACTTTTACCATTCTTATTCAGCATAGCCCTGGAAGTCCTAGCCAGAATAATGAGGAAGAAAAAATAAGTAAATGGCTTCCAAATGGTAAAGAAAGAGGTCAAATTATCTTTATTTGCATATAATATCTTATATTTAGAAACACCTAAAGACTCCACTAAAACATTCTTAGAACCGATTAACTAGTTTAGTAAAGGTGCAAGATACAAAATCAGAATACAAAAATCAGTAGCATTTTTATACACTAACAACAATCAATCTGAAAAAGAAATCAAGAAAGTAACCTCATTTATAATAGCTACCAAAAATACATAGAAATAAATTTAACCAAAGAAGTGAAAAATCTCTACAAGAAAAACTATAAAACACTGATAAAAGAAATTGAAGAAGATACACAAAAAATGGAAAAATATCTCATGTTCATGGATTGGAACAAAAATGTCTACACTACCCAAAGCAGTGTACACATTAAATGCCACATCTATAAAACTACCAACATTCTTCACAAAAATGAAATAATCCTAAAATTTGTGAGAAAACCACAAAAGACTCTGAGTAGCTAAAGAAATCTCAAACAGTCAGGGGCAATGGCTCATGCCTATAATGCTAGCATTTTGGGAGGCTGAGGTAGGTGGATCACTTGAGGCCAGGAGTTCAAGACCAGCCTGGCCAACATGGTGAAACTTTGTCTCTACTAAAAATACAAAAATTAGCTGGGCATAGTGGCACACACCTGTTATCCCAGCTACTCAGATGGCTGAGGTACAAGAATCACTTGAGCCTGGAAGGTGGAGGTTGCAGTGACTGGAGATTGTGCCATTGCACTCCAGGCTGGGTGACAAAGCAAGAGTATGTTTCAAAAATAAAATGAAATAAAATAAAATAAAAACTCTGATCAAAAAGAACAAAGCTGAAGACATCACACTACTTAATTTCAAATTATATTACTAAACTATAGTAACCAAAACAGCATGGTATTGGTATAAAAACAGACACATAGACTATGAAACAAAATAGAGAAGCCAGAAATAAATCCACACAGTTACAGCCAACTCATTTTTGACAAAGGTGCCAAAAATATATACTGGGAAAAGGACAGTCTCTTTAATAAATGATACTGACAAAATTGGACATCCATATGCAGAAAAATGAAACTGGATTCCTATCTCTCACCATATACAAAAGTCAACTAAAGATGGATTAAATATTTAAATTTAAGACCCAAAACTATGAAACTACTGAAAAAGAATTGGGGAAATGCTGAAGGACATTACTCTTGGCAAATATTATCTGGGGTTAAGTTGTCAAAAGCACAGGAAACAAAACCAAAAATAGACAAATGAGATTACATCAAGTTAAAAATCTTTGAAACAGTATGAAAACATTAGTAAAGTGAAGGAATGACCTACAGAATGGGGAAAAATGTCCATCTGACAAGGGATTAATAAGCAGAATATATAAAGGAACTCAAACAAACAACTGCAAAAGAAAATTCAATTAAAAAATGGGCAAAACACCTGAATTGATATTTCTCAAAAGAAGACACATTAATGGTCAACAGGTATATGGAAAAATGCTCTATATTACTAATCACCAGGGACATGCAAATCAAAATCGCAATGAGATACTATCTCACTCTAGTTAGAATGGCTAGTATCAAAAAGACAAAAATCAGCAACTATTGGCAAGGACGTGGAGAAAGGGAACACTCACACACCATTAGGTTGTAAACTAGTGCAGCCATTATGAAAAACAGTATGGAAGTTCCTCAAAAAATTAAAAATAGAACGCCATATGATCTAGCAATCCTACTACTGGGTATATTTCCAAAGAAATAATGTCAACATGTAAAAAATATAACTGCACTCCCATGTTTATTGCAACACTGTTGATGATAACTAAGATATAGGAGGAATCAACTTAAGTGTCCAAAAAAGGATAAATGAATAATGAAAATGTGATATATACACACTGTGGAATATTATTTAACCATAAAAAGGAATGAAATCCTAGTATCTGTGACCACAAGGATGAATGTGGAGGACATCATGCTAAGTAAAATAAACCAGACACAGAGACATATATCACACGTTCTCATTCATATGCAGAATCATAAAAATTTTTTGTATCACAGAAGAGTAGAACAGTAGTTATCAGAGACTAGAGAGGGGAAGGGATGGGGGACAATGGAGAGTTTATTCAATGGGTGCAAAGTTATAATTCAATAGGAATAATAACTTCTCATAATCTATTGCACAGTTGGGAGACTATGGTTAAGAGAAAAATATCATATATCACAAAATCGCTAGAAGAGAGGCTTTTGAACATTCTCACCTCAAATAAATTATAAATGCATGAGGCAATGGATAGAGTAGCCTGATTAGATCACTGTACAATATACAAAAGTATTGAAACATCATAAGGTACCCCATAAATATGTACAGTTGCAATTTGTTAAAAAATAAAAACATTTTAAAAATAAATTTTACAAAGGAGAGGTTTTATCTTATAACAAATACTAGAAATAGAGATTTTAAAATCTTACAATTAAAAAAAAATACTTTTCTAGCCTTGACAACATAGCAAAACTCTGTCTCTACAAAAAAATACAAAAGTTAGCTGGGTGTGGTGGTGTCTGCCTATAGTCTTGGCTACTCAGGAGCCTGAAATGGGAAAATCACTTGAACCTAGGAGGTTGAGACTTCAGTAAGCCATGACCATGCCACTGTGCTTCAGCCTGGGCAACAGAGTGAGACCCTATCTCTAAATAAATAAATAAATAAATAAATAAATAAATAAATAACTTTTCTGATTGAAAGATGGAAATTCAGATTAGACATTCCTGAAACAACTCAAATGACCCATTCATATTCTTCCTTCCCCTGGGCTCCAGGGCTCAAGTTCAAAAGACAATGTATCAGTAGCTTACGCAGTACTAGATTGAGTATAAATTGGTACAAATATTCTGAAAAAAAAAAAAGCTAACAAATGCTCTATAGGTTAAAAGCCTTGAACATGTGTATATACTAGCAATTCTACTGCTTGGAATTTATCAAAGATAAGTAATCAAATAACCCAGGCGATTAAAAGAGAACCAACTTAAAAGTGAACTGTAAAAGTTCAGTTAAATAAATAATGTTACATTCAGGAACGCCATCATTGCCTTATTTCAACCACAAACAAACAAACAAACAAAACCCATCAATATTGATAGTTGTTCTAAGTTAAGATGAAATGGAGCAGTTCCTCCTGATCAGCACTTTTTGGATTATATGTAGGTAGTCTATGTGAGTAGTCTACATTTCTACTCATGAGGTGCTTAAATAAGTACAGCTTCTTGATTACGTCAGGCAGGGAGATAGTTCAGTATGCTGCATATGACTGTTTGCCATCCTTGCCCCTACAGTGGGAAAGTTCAGTTTGGTTATGAAGTAAAAAATCATTAGCAAGAGGAATTTAAATACCAATAGTATAGTAAAATATAAAAAGAAGATGTAAATGATGTCAACATTAAGATGGCCTGTAGAAATTGTCATTGCTTTACCTATGCCCTAAACAGAAAAAAATGATAAAAATTCTGGCTAGAATCTGTCAGAAAGAAGAGGAGGTATGAGTAAGGATTTTTCAGAGAAGTATGTGAAGCAATCACAATTGTAAGATTAAGTTTTACTTTGCATATAGGTTATATATATATATTTTTTACAAATGCTTTTACACTTACTCAAAGTGTTAAAGTGAGAATCAATTGAAGCTAGAAATTCTCACAATTTTCATGGAGTGCTACCCTTGAAGTTTTCAAGCGTCTGCTCATTACAATTTTAAATGCATTTATTTAAGTCTAGCATTTATTTTCCTTTTTCTACCTGTAAATAATACACTGATAACACCAAAAATTCACTTTGGAGAAGACGCTATTTTTTCACTGAAGAGTTAGGGGAGAGGTCAAAATCTTTTTTAATGCACCCCAAATGTATCCCACTCTATTTAAAGAGCAAGGGCAGGTACCTAATCTTATCAATCTCCATGTTCCCGAGTGTCCAACAGTTGAAGATACTAAGCAAATGCGTGTGGCACGAAGACCACTCTGAGATAATCCCTACTCCATAGAACTTGATCTATTCATTGTTTCCTGAGTACAATTGCCCCTTTTCCCTGCTTAGAAAGTTCTTATCCATTCTGCTGTGCCTGTTGAAATCCCTTTCTTCCCTGGGTCACTGTCTCTAGTTTCCTTTACTGATTAGCTGAGACCACCATCATTTCCTTTTTCTTTAATATCGGTATTTTTGTCTGTTTCACCCCCAATATTATGTGTGTTACCTTCATTATAAACTATCTTTCATAATTACACACTATAGGAATCATAATGTTTCTTCTTTGCATGCCACAGAAACCAACTCTGGTTAACAAAAGTGAAAGGAAACTTATTGGAAGAATATCAGGGTAGGGGTGGTGGCTCATAAAATTAATAAGAAGCTGGTAGATGAGGCTTCAGACCATGATTCAAGAGAATTAGGGAAGGATAGGATTAGAAGCAGAAATCACAGTAACAATCCAACATCTAAAACAGAGGTGAGAACATTATCATGGTGATGGCTGTTTTTGAGTCATTCAAATTCCTTTTAATATCTTAAAAACAAGAATCCAAATGGTAGATTCAGGCCACAGATAAAATCTCTACTAGTGACCTAGGAAAAAAATGATTTGACCCCACTGTTTTTCTAAAAGAGAGGGAGAAGCATGGAATTCACACACATGAGGAAAGAGTGGATTTTCAAAAAGAAAATTTCGGGGAGAGGTCACTGTGAAGAAGCATAAATGAGGAGCAGTTGCCTATTTATTAAACTCTAATTAGAGGATTAGTTCCTGAGGTATAAGGAATACCTTTTATACTACTTTTTCAGCAGGTTTCAGTAATGTCTTGGACAAGTAGAAGGTCAGATATTAGCTGGAGATAAAGAGGGATGGAGACAGAGGTGATATTAATATTTACTGAAATCATATGATTGGGCTACATGTGTTCATGAATGCGGTCATTACCCTGATGCTGATGAGTCAAAACCAGGTAAGCAGCACTCATTCCAGAAGGCTGCCTTAATGAGACTTGTGCATAGCGATTGTGCAGAAACTGGAAAGCTCACACATTAACAAAGAATACATGTAATAATGTGCTTACTATAATACATGATTAAAGGTATTCAGTAAGTTATAGTTAGTTTTAGTATCAGAATTAAGTCTTCTCCACTGGTACAAAGGAGCGTACTATCCTGGCCTTTTAAAAGTATCCCCTTGTTGATCATTCAGCTTGTCCAAAAGCTCCACAGAGGAATGATGTGGCCCTATATTTAACATCTTCCCACTGGTAAAGTAAGGATTGATGATTCCTGAGTGATCTAGCAGATATTGGACAGGCTAAATTAAGTATTTGTACCATTTAGAAAATTATACAATGACTAATCCCCTCCAACTACCATTTGAAAAACAAATAAATTGCTAATAAAATAAATTAACTACAACAAAATTCCAGTCGTCCTCAATCCAGAAAATTTGATGGCAAGTAAAAGCATTCACTAGACATATTGTGTAAGGAATATTTTCAGTGTTCTGGCTTTACTTAGTTATTTCCTCATTTCCAAGTTAAGCCAAACAAATACAAGGAAAATGACAGTGCCAGGAAACTTGCCTCCATCCTCCTTTCCTATGACTGCACCTGCTGTCAGGATGCTGACCAAAGTTGAAAGGTCAGTAGTCACCTGTGGCAGATGTGCCTCATTATGATAAACACTTGAATGTTGGAAATGGTTCTGTTTACAGATAGTTTATCATTTAGGTGAGAAACAGAAATGTGAGAAAGCTTCACTGCTGGGAATCTTATTTCATATTTGAGTGCAATAAACCAGCTGATAAAAAGGCTTTTGTTTTCCATCTGAATGGCCAATGCCCATTCATTTGGGATTCTATTTTGTCAAATGAGCAACAATAACAATAAAGTTTATGTATTTTGGCTCTCATTTGCTCTAAAACCTGTAGTAACCTCATGCGTTGGAATCAAGAACCTGAACTGAGTGTGCAAAATAATTATCTTCCAGAATCCACCTGATGGTGAGGATATGAAAGATAATCTTGTTTTGAACTGGAAATAAGGACTAAATAATGCATTTTTATTTCAACGGCTCTTTATTTTAGTGGAATCAGAACATGATTGCAAGACCTAGTATTCTATATTCCACATGCTTATATCACTTAAACAAGAAGTAAGATGTACTTCAGCACATTTCTAAATATATTCTAATTTTTAAAGTCCTATGATGATATCTTATTATCTGAAGTATCTTCTAGCCATTTTCTAAATACTTACTATTGATAACGCTGAGGATGTTTTGTCATCACTTAATTTTGACCATAAACTCTACATTTTGCATTGTCACTTTATTTTTTCTCCTCATCCATATATTTTCCAGCATACCATATTCATCTCCTTTTAAAAAAATAAACAATAAGGTCATCTATCCCCATTTTGGCTTAGTTGGCATTTTCACAAATGTGGATGACACATGATTTCATTGTTTTTTTTTCTCACAGTGATGATTGAAAAGAAAAGCCACCTATATCCGCTTGCTTAGTTTCCCTTGAGAAAAATGATTAAAGTGAGCTGTTTAGCCCTGTGACCATGGAACAGATTTCCTGTACAATGTTCATAGCTTTGGCAAAGTAATTATTATTGCCATACAACTTCTGGTAGAACTTGTGAAATAATAGAAATTACATTATTACCTGTTAAGTATTGACTCAGACATACCTAGATCAGTGTAGGAAGATAAATCAATGTAGATTCTCATTTATTCTCCCTCTAACTATTTACTGAGCATTACTATGTTCTATTTCCTTGATGATAAAAATACGAATCATGTGTGGCTTCAGGCTGAAGGATTTAACAATGTAGCATGTTTGGTTATACTGGTAGAAATGGCATAGATGGTGATTACTAATGATTTTGGCTTGTTTTGGAGAAGAATTTCTGGGAAACAACAGAGGCCTGTGTATGTGTCACCTGGGAAATCCACACTAGTTTGATTTTTTACCTTATTTCACCTACTATCATAGTTTTGCTTAAAAGTGATATTGTTTAATTATTGATGCCTATCACCCAAATCTTATTTATATTTTGGAGAGCATCTAGGTTTTCAAAAGATTTCAAAAGACAGAATGGTGGGATCAATCTTTAAGCAAATGAAGGAAACTTTTCTTAGTTACTCTTCTGTCTGAAAAAGTGTTACATGCTCTATATAAAATAAGCTAATTAACATAAAAGATATGTTTTTCTTGTCGGTTTGGCACATGCATATATATACATATGTATATATATATATATTAGTTCCAGATAATATACAATACACATATGTACACATACATACTTATGCACATTTATAAACAAATGTGAATCAATGTGTTATAGACCATTTTTAAAAAGTGCCACTTCAATTCTAAATAATAGATCACTGTGGAGTGGTGATGGTCATAGAGAAAGATGATATGAAATTCAATGTAAAATGAAGTATTGCATTTGTTTTAGTAAAAAGAGAGGAAAAGGATCATATATGTCCTTAATAAGAAAAACAGGAAAAGGTAAAAGATACAATATAGAGGACTTAATTTGGTTGATAAATATAGGAATTGTAAAATTCACCCGGCAATTTCACTGCAGTCAAAGAACTGGCATATGGTACTATTTTCTGTAGGCTGAAATCTTTATAATGAAGATTCACGGCTCTTACTATAAATTTATTTTCCAGTAACAATTACTTTTACAATGTCAATGACTCTTGATTTTTCTTGTGTAACAGTTCTACAATTTACTTGTTAACTATACTTGGTAAATAGCTATTATCAAATAAGAAGTATTTGTTGACTTTTGTGTGACTAGCCCTGGGCCAGGTTTTATGCAACATAGCACAAATATAAGGCATAGATTTCTTTCTGCAAGGCTATCCTAATACTATTGGGTAGTCCACTCTCTGGCACTACATTTGAAGATACAATTACCCATAGTATGGAAAGGGACGTGCTATTGCTACAGGAAGACAGAATTTGCCTCTAAGGACTTTTTAGAAACTTCAAAGGAAAACAGTATTAGCCAGCGAAACCTCTACTCCTGGCCTGCATCAGAGGGAGTTCTACACTTTAGAATGCCTTCAACCAAAATTTTTAAGGAACTAAGATCTACAGAAGCCAACAGTGCCACCTAGATGAGATCCCCTGAGCCTAGATCACTATTTATTTTTCATTACTTTAAATATTTAGAATAATTTCTAAACTTGAAGGGAATTATTGGATAACTAGAATATCTATGTCAATGTCCTTTGGCTAGTAAAGGCTGTCCTTAGAAAGGAGCTGCTGTTGTCAAGACAGGCCAATCCCACCAACATATATGCATAAATAACCACAAGGTAGTGACGTAACTCAGGCATTCAGGATGGTCATTGTTCACCCACTGAGTGCCATGCTTCATCCTCCATATTTGGAGATATCTTTTAATTGTTTAGAAATAGTGGAATACACAACATTGATCTTGTTTCTGTGCCAGTATGCTATAGAAATTGAGATTTCTCTTTGAATAATTGTCACTATTACTTTAATACTTTACCTTACTAAAAATGGAAAAAAGTTTACTTATCTTAAATACTATTAAGAGAGTCTTTTCCCCAAAATTATTTAGATACAATTCATGTTCCACCACAAGAAGAAACCATAATCTTTGATATTATCATCCAGTGAATTCAAACCTACATGCGGTTCTGCAGGTTTCATAATCCTGGCCTGATAGTGAGTGAATATAGTGATAATGTCAAGAAACCAATAACTTAGTAATAGCTCTAAATATAAGATCAATTTCTTATAATAATTAATATTTAAATTTGCTTGGTAAATTAAAAATATCTTTCCTTTTACTTTTTCTGTTTTACTTTTCTTATTTAGAAGAAAGCCTAAGAAATTATTTGTGATCTCAGCTTATAAATTTCGTATTTTAATGAGAAACTAAATAACAAAATAAAATTGTGGATACAATAAGTGGTTCAGTCTAACATATCTTCCATTATAACAGAAAGAAATTTTTTAGGCACCCAGCTGCCCCACTAATTATTTATAATTTTAAAATGACCATTTTCCACATTTTAATTTTTGTGTCATAGGCCACATAAAGATGGACAGGCTCTTGTAAAATGACCAAGAAAAAATATCTCTGATTATACTTGATTCTTATAATCATCAAAGGATATTTGCTTTCACAAGAATTATTATACTTCCAGCTTGCCTGCCTTGGGGAATGTTAATTAAGTCCAAATTATTTTATGACAGAGATTTTGCCGTTTTCAGAGACAGAGTGAGTGAAGCAGAAATAACAAAAATCAAATGAGAAATGAAAAAAATAGTTTGATATTTACTTAAAATCGCTTATCTTTCCATTAAGCATTGGTTTACCCTTGCGAAAATGTCCCTATTTGCAGATGCCTATTAAATAATAAGCTGTTTTCCTTTCCTGCTAGTACACAATCCAGTCTTTTTAAATCCATGCTTGTGCTCAGTGCTCTCTGAAGAGCTTTGTGTTATCTCTGGTATCTAGTACTTACAAGGGCTCACTTTCAGTGTGTGTGGCCCAGTTCCTAACAGTCTATCGATTCATTGAATTTCCTAAATTTCAGAAAGAGACCAATTGATTCTTTATGCTGCTTGGCAGAGCGATTCTTACTTTTTGTCTGTTTCTTCTCAGCATCAATCTTAAGAAGAAGAGGTTTTCCGTGCATCGCTCTGAAGGGTTTACTAAATCCTACATCATCAAGAACATTTTAAAGCTTTATTTTGTCTGTTATTTAAAGTGGAAAATGCTGTCCCTTAAGACACTGGCACTCTGCCATTGCCTCCAGGATATTTCATGGTTTACTGTCAGGACTGCTGCTTTTTCTAGAAGAACATATGGGCCATTTTGGAGACGTATTCTGTAACATTCGGATGCTGAACATGTTATCTATTTACATTTGGTCTCCAACAAATAATTTTTCTGGAATTTTAATATCTTATGAGTTCTTTGAAACTTTCTGAAATGTATATTGGAACATGATGACAACAAAGGAGGTTTGTGATTTGGAAGCAGACGGCACTACAGTTCATGGAAGCAGAATTTAGTATCATTAGAACATATCCCTGTGATGTTATTATATTTATTATATTTCTTATTGAAGTGTTACTCTTTTTTTTTTTTAGCGATTCCAAACAGTTCCTATACAATATTGAGAGTGAGAGGAAAAATCTTCTTGTGCTCTGTGATGTTGATAAATAAGTCGGAATGCACTAGGAGTTGGTGCACACTTGAGGATGATTGTGTCATTAAAATTGCATCTGGTCAATCTGGGAATACTTTACCTGAATTATTCCGTGAATACTCTTCTCCCTAAAACACCTATTTGGTCTCTGTGTCTTGAGTCAAAGGACTCAAACAAATCACAGTTAACGCAATTAAAATTGAAATAAGGCTACATTCTGAAAGGAAGTGCTAATTCCATTTCTAAGAGATAGTAGTTTCCCACTTTTGCACAGCATTTTGCATCAATGACTAAACCTGAGCAAATTCTAGAAGACAGAGATTGATTCCTTATCTCACTGTTTTACAAGATTATCTCTTTACTGGTAATTCAGTGAGCAACTCATTGATTTGCTAAGTTATGGAGCTGATTGCCTCTTAAATGAGAGCTAATCTGCAAGGGGTACTACAGTGATGAAAGAAGAATGTGAAAGTAAAAGAAAACAAAACAAGAGAATAACAGCTATTCTACATGGCGGACTGTTAGAGACTCCATAGTCAGAGACCTCAGCACAGAAAGTCTTTTGCCCAGGTAAATCTGAAGTATTTCCAGATCCTGAGGAGTTGAGAAATTAGGCAGAAGGACAGAGGAGGCGATGGTCAGAGCAAGATAAAAAGGAAAATATTAACACATAGAAGAATCCCTGTGTCCCCAGACAAAGCATGAAATCAGAGACTTTAGAGAATATCCCTTTTAGGGAAACCCAAGGTAAGTATGGCTGTGTGTCTTATAACTTCAATTATTTGATTTTCTCATCTGCAAATATATATGCCATCTTGTTGTCATCTTGACAGGAAAAAGAGAAGCTTGGGAAAGATCCAAATAGACAATATCTGGAGAATTAGCAAAATCCCTAATCAACCAAGCCACACGGAATGAGTAAGACAATCACATAGATTCACTCACTGCCATGGCAGGACAGCAGATAAAAGAGATAATGAAGGAAATGACTTGCTCACCCTCAATTTCTGAAAAGGTCAACAGAAAAAAGCCAAATTTTCTGAGAAAGATTCAGGTATTTACTTAATTGATTAATGACCAATTAGTATATTTCCTTTTCCACCAGACCACAATGCGATTACTTATATATGACCCACATTACATAGAAATGACATTTGTCTTTCAAATTAGTGTGTTCTCCTTAAAGTTTGATGAAAGAATATATAAAGTGTCTTCATTAAATCTGTAAATACGTATATTCTAAAAAGGATTATTTTTTGAGACAAAAAATAATCTGTTGCCCAAGCTGGAGTACAGTGCCTCAATCACAGCTCACTTGACCTCTTGGGCTCAAGCAATCCTCCCTGCTCAGCCTCCCAAGTTGATGGTGCTACAGTCTCTCACCACCATGAATGGTTACTAAAAAGGGATGCTAGAGGAAGAAAAGATACCGTAACATTTTGATACATCTACTATTAGCTACCTTCTTACCCATCACCTCCCTAGTTCTGATTTATCTGAGCCATTCGATGCTTTCATTTTTACTTACCCAGAGACTATAACTTGGAGTTAGAACTTATGGTACAACACATGGAAGTGTCTCACGAGAGTGCTTACCAGACACAGACAATAATTTAAACATTTCTATTCTGGAGACACACCTTTGGATTCTGTGTTTGAATATGTGTTATAAGTAACATGTTCCACATTTACCCAAAGATTCCCAAACCCTGAAACATATTACATAACAGAACTGAACCAATTTTAAACCTTCCACCCCAGAAAGCTGAAGATAGTACTAAGATCCATGCCTATAATGTATACACATACCTGCACTCCCTCATCCAGAAGCAGAGTGATCCTCAAATGTGTATTTTGAGAGAGAAATAATGAGAAACAGGGGGAGTGGCAGAGTCTGCTGTATTTAAGTCATTATAGCATATTGACATATTAGATGTCCTCAAAGGGGGTTTTGTTTCCAAAAATACTATGAAGACCTTCATATAGTGAAGTCTCACCTCTGCTGTGGTCCTTTGATATTTAAAAATTTTTACCCTTCACATTCAAAAGTGATGTTTCTGATGGTGTCAGTATATTTGCCCTATCTTTGTCCATCAATAAGTCTCATGCTTGGATTGTTTATACAAGCCCAGACTTGCAGGGAACATTGACGGTCAAAGTGCACAGGGAGAAGGCTGTTATAACTACAGAGAGAAAATGTCACTGTGTCTTCTATTATGCCCTGGCTATATGCTCCATGTCTCACAGGGAGAGGAATTAAATGAAGAAAATAACATTAGTGAAATCTTTTATAGGTCATTAAGTCAATAAATTAAAAAAAATTCAGTGACTCTTAAGTCTGTATTCTTAAAGGAATACAAATGATGCCTCTTGTTTTTGTGTCTAGCAGACACAGGATCCTAGACAGGCATCAACTTTTCTTTTTAGGCCAGACATGGTAGCTCACACCTGTAATCCCAGGACTTTGGGAGCAGAGGTAGGAGGATGGCTTGAGGCCAGGAGTTCAAGACCCACTTGGGCAACATAGTGAGACCTCGTCTCTACAGAAAAGAAAAAAAAATTAGATGGTTGTGATGTCTCACACCTATAATCTCAGCCACTGAAATTTAGGTGGGGAGGATCTCTGGAGTCCAGGAGTTCAAAGCTGTAGTGAGCTGTGGTCACATCACTGCACTCCAACCCGGGCGATAGAGAGAGATTTTTCTGTTAAAAAAAAATTCTTTTTAAAAAAGTAGTTTATAATGATAGTTATACTTCATACTAGAAAGGCAAAAATAATGCTCCTCCATTCACTTGTGACTTATAGAAGATAAGTCGAGTCACAGCTCAGCTCTACGGTTCAAACCTTTTCCTTCTGTGACATGTACAACTTCTGCAGTACTGGGCAGAGGTACATAGGAGGAGCGTGATGTGTAGTATTGTATCATCATGAAGCTTGTTCCTATACATTTTGAAATATCCTGCCGACAGAGAATAAACAAAGATCAATCACCTACATTGCTAATTCTTTTGTCTTCAAAGAACAGCTTTCTGGTTTTTGTTGTATTAGTTAACACCTTTTATGCTGATACTTCCACTTAAGTGGTTTCTTTCCGCAGTAACCGCTAATCTAAAAGCTATACAGCAAGTCTTGGTTGGATTGAACTATATGGTCCAATTGCTATAATACGGAAGAGCCAGCCTTGTCTTTTATCTCTTATCCCTGTCCTACTATTATTTTTCAGCTGCTAAAAGAGAAAATTTTGATTTTGTTTAATTGGTGACAACTAAAAAAAGTTAAACCAGTCTTCAGTATTCCATAAGGCAAATGATTTCTATGCCAACATCCACTCATATATTTTAAATGGTGAAACCGGCTTCCTCTTTGACATGCTTAGAAGAGACCCTAGCTTTGACTTTTTATGCTTTCAAATGCACTATGAATCATCCTGCCAAACTCCTGCCCTTCATGTGAATGATATATTTTATTTACACTCTTAGAAAAAAATCTATGCATGGCCATTATTAATCACTCACACCTTTAAGAATGATCTTACCTTTTAGCTATTCATCAAGATCAGTATCCTTCCTGTTAGAAAGAGACACATCATAACTGATGTACAATCAAACTGTAGATGGGTTCAAGTACACAGCTATTACCAGAATAGATGCCTCTTCATTTTAGGATTACATACACACGCACACAGACACACTCAAGTCTCTGTATGCTGTATCCATTCTGGCAACTTTCTTTAAAATACCAAACTGCTGAAACTATGTGCTAGCTGTTAGGTAATACATCACTACGATATTGAAGAACAACAGACCATTTCCAAAGGTTGCTCTCATCCAGAGCAAGGCTAATAAGACATTGGATGATTGGAATTAACAAAGATTCAAAGACCATAACTATGATTTTTCACAAAAGCAAGAGGAGAAAAAATTGCTATTTAGAATCTTTTTAAGTTATCTCTGATTATGTACTCACCTCAACAGAGGATTTTATAAATGAACCATATTGCCATTTAATAATCAAGAAAATACTTTTTTCCATTTTTAATAATAGCTGTGAGATATGCTTTTCATTATTAAATGCAGCCATAAAATGTTTTAAAATAATGTCACTTTTTGGTGGACTTTCTCATGTGCCTCTGAAAATGTTGACTGGATATTGGAAAGATGACACTCACATCATCCCAAGGGGTAAAGCAAACCAAACCAACCAAACCAAAGCAAGCTTGACATATCTTTGATTCTCTCTTATGATTTTGCATTGCAATGAGAACTAGAAAAAGCCAAAAGTTCAGATAGCTTCTAAAAATATATTAAGATAACATAGCAAAATGAAGTGGAAAGTGCTTCAGAGTTAGCTGCTTCTTAGGCAACATCTGTTTGCAAATATGCGTAACCTTAGAAATATCACTAAAATAAATTTATCGAGAGAGACATTTAACTACACAGGTAGCACTTTAAAATTACAAGATCAAGAAAAACATTGTAGCCAAGCTTTAAATCTTAGAAGATGATAAGTACTTCCTTTTCATCAAAATGTTTAACTCCCTGGGCATTAAGGAATTACTCAATAGAAAAGAAAATAACCCTAGAAGAAAACGTAGTCAGCAGTAAAGCTGCTTATAATTTTTGATGGGCCCTAATATATATGGAAGAATGGCAAATGATTCTACGCTCACTCCAAAACTTGTCAGGAATTTCTAGATTCTTAAAATAAAATAAAAAAATGCTTTAATTTTTCTTCGCTGGCATTAAAATCTTTGAAAGAGAAAGGTTGGGATATTGAGTCTATCATGGGGACTTTCTCACTAATTTCCTGACTTCATGAAAGGCAGATCTCCAAGATACAAGATCCAGTATTAATTTAGATGTTGTAAGTAAACCTCAATGCAAAGAAAAGCAATCTCATGGCAGAATTTATTACAGGTAACAGGGATATCATCTATCTACCTATCTATCTATCTATCTATCATCTATCTATCTATCTATCTATCTATCTATCTACCTACCTACCTACTTACCTACCTACCTACCTACCTATCTTTCTGTCTATCATCTATCTGCTTGCTTATCTGTCTGTCTATTTAATCTGTCTCACCATTAAGTGTCTTAAACACAGCATAGCATTCAATCTTTCTTAAGCTATATTTATCTGTAGCTTACAATGTGCCTGGTGTTGTTTAGAATGTTGGTGGGAATAAAATCGTTGCAATTAAAGGTTCCTTTTTCTCAAGGAGCTCACAGTCTAGCTATAGGAGACTCATGAAAATAATAACATTGTCATGTGACACGGGCCACAGTATAGATGAGGATACAGTGTCGCAGGAACATTGAGTAGTGTTTAATTCTTCAGAATTATACTCAATGTGGATTTTAAACACATTGTGGAAAAGCTATCCTACTTCTTTTAAAAATATCTTTCTGAGAGCCTATGTAATTCTGTGATCTCATATATTGTGCTGCTTTAAAAAGAGCACCCCACTTTTTTTTCATCTCAAACTGGCAGTCTCATTCAACGAGGATGCTACTCTAAGTCATGATGAATTCAGAGCAGCCAGATTCATTTTCTCCATGTTTCAGGAAGACAAAGACAAAGACAAAGGAATACTCCTTTAGGATCTGGATCACGTTAGCCTGTTACATTTCAACCATCAAACCTGCCCAAGATGCACCCAGATTAGTCAACAAGCGGATGATTAGAGATAAAACCTCTCATCTTGGGATAAATTTAATCCAGGCAGCATGTGCTCTTTGGTCATTTTATAAATATAGCATTTTAGAACAGCATTCTCAGAGATCCAGCAGTGCATATCCAGCATTGTAGCTAAAATATTCAAATAGAAATAAAAATAACTCCCCAGAAAGTCGCTGGCACTCATGTTTCCGTTGGAGAATAATTACAGAAGTCAGTTTAAAAGCTAGCATAAAAGATGTTGAAACACCACCTCTCACCCCCACAGAAATGCTAATGACTAGTTGTATTATAGACTTAAAGCAAAGGTTCCAAAACCTTCTTTTTCCTGGCTTTATGGTGTCAAAATTATTGGCCATTCCCAGGCTCTTTGGAAGAGAACAGAGATTTCCTGGACAGTGAAGAGATCCACCCACATACCTCCTAGGGCAGAAGAATGTATTCCTGAAGTGTTAGTATTTATAACCCTGTTAGTTTCTAATCCTATTAGGTGAATTGAATATTTTCCTTATTTATCTCTGTGCAATCTTATTTATTTCCTGCAATAATGACTTTTGGCTGACCCTACAAACAATTTTGCTTCTTCAGTGTTTAAAAAGAATATATACAAAATTTAGGTGCAATCTGTTTATAATAACATGGAGTGCTGTCTCCTTAGGATGCCTGATGGCAAAGCTGGTGATACAGTGATTACACATCCAGCCCATCATTTCATGTCTGTTATTAAGCTAACATTATTACATCAAAATCATGGTTTCCATTGACTACATATTCAGCACACTCATATTCACACTAATGTGTGTGTTTATATGTGTGTAAAATAGCTACACAATGAATTACTGAATTGTATATGGAAAAAATGCTAGCCAACTGCAAATTACAAGGATTTAATGCCATCAAGGGGTTTAATGGTGACATCATAAATCAAAAGAGCAAGGTTTAAATGGACTATGTTTCCCCACAACTCTAAGATTCTCCTGGAGCTATGATTTTGAAAGTCATCTACTCTCACAACCACCATTCCCTTATACATGGATAATTTGTGTTAAAATTTTTATCTTCTCCAATTCTGTCTACTTTTCCTCATCAACTTCAAACATTTTTAAACCCAGAAAGAATCTGTTGTTCTCCCCTGTGCTATTAGAGCAGCTATATTTAAATATAATACCTGAGTGTCCCAAGTTTAAATCTAAAAATCCTAAAAATCTTGCCATTCAGGGCTAGGTGTCACGCTCATGCAATATGACAGACAGGTGACAACACACCCAAGAATTAAGAGATTTTCTCCTCTTGAATAATAGTGTGCTTCATACACCTATCCCTTTTCCTCTGAGACTAGAAAATCTAATTACATATAGTACCCCTGTTATAACTGCAAACATAAAAATACTTTTATGCTTTTGCTTTTTATTCATATCTGAAGTTCAGAGAATTCAAGTAATATTCTAATTATTTCTTATGTCCTAAATAACTCTCCTTTCTTTCAGATGCAGTCTTACAGGGGAATATATTAACATAAAATAATAACTGGCCCAAACTTTGTCCACATTTAAATATGTCCTAGCAAAGCCAGCCCTATCATAATTGCTTTTATGTGTCACTTTAAAGCTAAGAGACCCAACCTCCTGGCAGCTTTGCTTTGGGTCTTAATTAGCCACTTAACTGCAAATTGGTTGGCACCCT
Source organism: Cacajao melanocephalus (assembly GCA_963573385.1). Lineage (NCBI taxonomy): Eukaryota > Metazoa > Chordata > Mammalia > Primates > Pitheciidae > Cacajao > Cacajao melanocephalus. The sequence goes on from CAUYLG010059108.1 coordinate 93,584, forward strand.
AGTCCTTTTATCAGTTATTACCCAAATAGCATCACCGACTTAGGATAAAGAAAAGAAAGATCCCACATGTAGCAGGTCTTTCCATCATTATTGCCCTTTAATACAAAAAGGGGGGGTTCCCAACTCTAATTAAGGCTACGTTTCCAATAGGTAATTGGCATCTTATTTAATTCACTCTCAGTGCGATGTCTTAAAGGGAAAACAATCACAGTAATGTGTGGACAGTGCCATGGAATTTACCAAATATTTTCACCTACTTTATTACTTTTACATAGTGTCTGATTTAGACACATATGAATCAATATGTTTTTATTGGTTACCATTATTTAACATGTAGATTTTATTTCAGTCTTTATTCCATTTGCCTGCATATCCATTAAGCTATTAACTAAGCCCATTTCCAATATCTGTAAAAGGGAGTTAACATCTTTATTGTTTGTCACACTTCTAGAAAATGAGCTCACTGAGAAATATACTGTATGGATAGGCACTCATTGATAAAGTAGGCTAAGTGGTTACTGGGAAGAAGTCACCACCTTCAAAGAAGACTTGAATTAGTCATGAAAGAGCAATTAGTTATGGGAAAAGAGCAAGAGAGGCTTTGTCCTGTGAATATAGAAATAAACGTATAAGTGAAAAAGAGACTATAGACATAGGTCAGATCCCAAAACTTGCAAAGTAGGATGATAATTTAAAAAGAATGTGAGTCTAGAAAATTATTTAGTGTTTTAGCAGAATAGCATCAAGTGAAGCTTTACATACAATATTACATAACATAATTTGTTTCTGCTAGAAAAGAAAGTAAATAATCAAGGTGCCTTCTTAATAATCAACACTGTGTGTCTGTTTGTTTAAACTATCTTTATTCTATTCCCCTTAACTTATCCTGTAATACCTTTTATATATTTTAAATTCAAGCATTCTTTTTTATTCTGTTATTTTAAGTCATTGGATTATATTTGGTTAGGTAAATTCAAATGTTCTCTGCCATTCTGAACCACAGAGTGGTTAAGACTTTGCATATCCCAAATTTCCTCTGCCCATTACAGCTTCTAGAGCTGACAGTTAAATCCACAGGGTGACCAAGAGTAGGATTCTTTCAGGGTGTGTTTTGTTGAAAACTTGGAAATAGTGACTTACGTTTATGAGATTCATTTATAAACTATACCAGAGCTTATAAAATATTAGTATTTATAATAACTTGGAACAACAAACACAGCATGGAGGCAGCTGCCGCATCAGATTCTGAGCCACAATGATCTCAGACATTTGTCTATTTATCATGGATTGGATTTCCTTGGCAAATAGTTCAATAAGGAAGACAAGCACACCCGCACAACACTGTGCTTGACATCACCCAGTACTCTGTTCAAAATTATGTTGAAATTGTCCCCCACCATTACCCAAAACCCTTAGTACTTATATTTGGTAAATCTGTTGTCTTTAAATAGTAATCTGAAGACTTTTCATGTGCAACAGGTTAAACAAAGTAAGGCTTTTGATTAAATGCTAAATGGGAGGTCCTTTGAAGAGAACACAGATATTTCTCTTTTTGGTGAATATAGGCAGTATATACAAATAAATCCCCAAAGGAGCAGATGCATGCTTACAGAAAAGATTTGAAAGAAATTCATTAGAAATTATTTTGCGTTAGCAATCTAAAAACAAACCCATGCCTATAAAAGATGAGTTATTAACTCTGGCAACCCTGGAGCTTTTTTCCTCCCATTATGTGATTATAGAGTATCCCATTTTATGTAGATTATACATTTGAATTTATCCAATGAATTCTCATCTCTAAATAAAAATGCAACAATCTCCTGGAAGAAGCATGATAATAATGTAATTTCTATGAATGACTCATCTATGGAAAGATTTTATTTTTCTGGGTCAAACAAACAAGTGAAGCACTTAGTGTCTTTCACATAGTAGGTACTGAATAAAGTGTCTGAACAAACAAAATACATGGGAAGAAAAAACTAGGTCTAAGAAGAGAATAATTCTACTTAATGCTACATGGTTCCATCTTTGACATATAAGAAACTTTATACCAACCACTTCAAAAGGAAAAGCATTTTATTTCTGTTGCCTGAAAAGAACCTTGGATAAAGGAGTGTCCACTTGAAATTTGTGTGTAGCCAAAAATGTAAAAAAAGAAATCTTGGTTATGTCTGAGTGTTGAATAGGCTTTGCATGTTGTAAAAATTAGCCTGAAAAATGAAATGGATAGTCTCTTTCTCTCCCTTTAGATAAGTTTATCCTGGCCACAAAACACATTCCAGACTTTTTCTTATTGGTGGGCTCTTCGGGATGAGCAGCCACAACAGTTGGTCAAGGTCAGCAAGCCAAGACTACACTGTTTCAAGTCTCTTGGGAGATGTAATTTTTATACCAAAATAGAAGTTATTCAAGGTGTTTCCTTGCCTAGCTGTTTTTAAGCAGACAGTATGCTGACTACCGAGTGGGTAAGACTGGGATGGGTGGAAGTGGAAGAAACTGTTCAATGACTCAAAAGAAAAACTGCCAGTTTTTTAGAGGAAAGTTGTATCATGGCAGAAGACAATGAAATCCTGGCTTTAAACAATTTCCTTTTATTTTTTATTCTAATTTCTAAATCTCTCTCCTATGAGCATCCCTTCTTTGGAAAGAAAAACATTATAGAAGGCACTGAGAGATGCTACAGGAAAGGTATGTATTAAGGTTATGTCAAGGTCACAGAATAAAGACAATGGGCGAGTCTTATCTCTTAGTTTTTTTGGTTTATTTTTTTCCACCCTATTTTGAGTGGTTTTGAAAATGTAATGAATAATTTACTATTAATTGAATAAACATATGCAAGTTATTCCATCCTTGTAATTTTATAAGACTGGATTTATAGAACTGACTTGTATAAATAGACTGTCCATTACTATTTCAAAAGTCATGAAAGATTGGAAGAATCTGATTTGGTGGTTTTGTTTTAATCAATAATGAATTTGTAGGTTTTCCTTATATAATTCGCCCTTGGCTATATGGTGAACAGAACTAAGTTGACCAGGTTGCCATTAAGAGCAGAAACATAACCATTTTTACGATGTTGCTTAGAATATAAACATCATGAGATTAAGAAAACGAGTTTTTCACTACTCTATTTCTAGTACCCAGAACAGTTCCTGACAAATATTAAACATTAAGCAATTTGCTGAATAAACACATCTAAGTCAGTGATTCCTCTGACTGAAGAGACAGATAAACTATAAAACCGAACAAAACAAAACCAAATCAAACAAAAACAAGAACTCCAGAGGTAGATCCAGATCATGAAAGTTGGAACATTTTAGTAGATTGCCCAGTAATTTTGGCTGTCATCTAATTTCAGTAACCACCAACTATTATGCAGCTTGGTACCATGTATTAGAATCCAAAAATAAGCCCACAGACATGTATCTCATTAAAAAAATTTGATTGTCTTTAAAAGAAGTACATTAAATCTGGTTCGTTAGATTTGTATATCACTCTATCATTGTCTAGCAGTTCCATTTTATTAATTTTCTTTATTCTATCTGGGCACTGAGGAAATTTGGGTTTCCAGTTCCTAAATTTTACATGCTTATAACTTAAAAGTTTTGACAGACTCTCAATTTATATGAAGGTTTCAGTTTGATCCTTATCTTTCTTTATTTTGTTTTTATATTTCTTACAGGAAATGGAGTAAATTTATGAGGTTAAAAATGGAAATGTCAAGAAGAAACTTGAAATAGATGTCCTTTAACGTACCCTCCAACTATGAAATATATGAGGTCACTGAGGATAAAACCCTAATATGTTTAGTACATTGTCAGGTCTCTAATATCACTTTTAAGGAGGGAGGTATGCAGGCGACACAAACAAAAGAAGAGGTTTTGCCTTGAGGGTCAGAAACAAATCTGTCTTCAAATGAAGGAATCTCATGCTTTATCTTAGAATTTAATGTTGCTTACAAAAAAAGAGGCATCCTGAAAAATGAAATTTATCTCTTTCTGCTTGTCAGTGTGATAGGGGACCCAAAAATTCCTTTGTGGTTTGAAGGACTCTTTAAGGCTTCTTGAATTGGTTTTTGCTTCTCTCCTCAGCCTCCTCTCTCACCATCTCTCTGAACTTCTCTCCAAACTATTTTCAGTTGCTGAAACAGACCACGAGCTTTTTTTTACCTTTGGAGTATTTGGTCATAGCAGAGAAGAAAAGTTGGAGAATTAGACATAAGAAAGCATCTTCTTACCTTCTCTCATATTGGTACTATGCCCTATAATATTTCCCTCACCGTCTTTCCTTCTGTAATTCCTCTCAGATTCTGATAAGAAGTAACTGCTTATGCCTGAAGAAAAAAGAGATCCAATTTAACCCACCTGTCACCAAGTGGCTGGTTGCTTTAAGAAATAGTGCTCTACCACAGGTTCAGGTTAAGTCACTACTGCTCATAGACATTAGGAAATGGCAATAACTAGAATAGCCTTGGTGAGAAGAAGGCCATGCGTAGCCTTTAGCCCTGCCACCATAACTATTCTGTTCATGGTCCCATTGCAGAAGCACATTTAGTCACTGAGGTAGCCAAGGAAACAAACGGGCTGATATCCACAAGACAAGTCACCCTATCCATACTGTTACTGAGTGCCCACTCTGCCCTCAATATGGTGGACATTTTTAGGTAAGGATTAGCAGGGGACACAAAGAACTATATACATGCTTTGTACCTATCCTCAAAGCCTATCTGTATATCTATACTCAAGACTTCCTTATCTCTAATTCTCCAACTTTACTTCTCTGCCTATGACCAAGGTACTTCCCACTATCCATGAGTTCATGTATTACCATACCTCAGATCACTTTTCTCTATTATGTGAATGACCAAGTCTACTGCTTTTATCTCTGCCAGTGTAAGGCTTCCCGTAACACTGTATTTTAGACAAATTCTAAGTGGAAATGTAATAGAATGGCAGTCCATTTTTGCCTACCACCAACATGTATGAAAAGGCCCACATTCTTTTATTCTTCATGATTTGGTTTAGTGAAGTATTTTGAGATGTTAAGAAAGTATAAACCTTTAGACACCTTCTAAGTGGAGGGAGATGAAATGAAAATGGCTGTAGTAGATTGGAAGAGAATGCTTATGGGATGGCTTTTAGGCAAAAATAGACTCAAGAGATGGTCAATGTGAGCAACTGTGCCTGCAAAAAGATGGAGGGATAATGGGGTAAGGGATGAGGACAGGGAAATCTGACAGTTTTGAAACAGAGTGTAAATGTCTACATGGCATGGAATCCCCTGAAAGACCACAGGAGTGAGGAGGGTAGTGATACTCTTAAGACTGCTTACTTGCTGAGAACTAATTTATAGCAGTTCTTATGGATTCTAAGTACAAGCTTTTGCAGTGAGAGCTGTGAACTTCAAATCTAGTAATAGGTGCTCTAGTTCTGTCTTTGCCACCTTAAGATGTTCTTTTTTTTTCAGCGGGGGGTGGGGAGAGCTACAACTGTGAGAGAAACTGAGAGATAGTATAGAAGAACTCCAACCCTCTTTCACACTCAGCCACTGTGCAGTTATGGTTGCAAATTAGAACCATAGGATTCTGTGAATATCCCAAACAGGTATCCTCAAAGTCTGACAAAAGACATTTAAGGTAGGAGATGTAAGCAATGCTATATAAAACGTAAAATAAAATAATTAAATGTAAAAGAGATTAGATAGCTAAATGATTAGACAGCAAAACATGTAATGGAGATAATATTTTTCATTAGCATACGTATTAACTAGAAAAAACTGTATTTTAATAATATCTGGTTAGGAATGTCTATAAGGCATTCCATTTGACTGGAATGAGAGAAAAGGTGAAGAATAGCAGGTAAATTTTGGTGGTATTTGCATGTAGATGTATCTGGTAGCTGGATCTATATGAGTATTTAAAGCTGTTTAAAATATTTACCTAATCATCTTAAATTGGAGTCACATGAAACTTTCTTTACAAATGAGTTGTATGAGGTGAAGTTGAAGGAAATTCTGAAAGAGCAACTGAATAGTAAAAGCAACAACACAAATCAAAACAAAAACAATGGCGCTCTTAGGTGATTGAGGGGCTTAAGAATACCCAAGAGTAATAGTTTAGTCTTGTTAAGGTTGAAGTGACATGGCAAAACCATTGTTTCATACAGAAATTCATATTAGTAACATATAGTAAGACAGAAAAAACTTTAGACAGCTTTATATTCAACATTTCAGTATGCAAATTAGAAGTAGCGCATCTAAAACATTGCTTTTGCTTTTTCCAAAGCTGCTATCAGCCTGATGCCGGAGGTGCTCTAACTATTCTATCATGAGACTGACCTAATTGCTATCTGAACTAGTCTTATCTTGTGTCTAATAGAATGACTAGCTATTTTTTGCACAGCACTAGCTGCCCCCTCTTTCTTTTTAATATTTTTGATGTAATGCTGTGTAAACAATATTGTATTTGTGCATGAATTCAGGTTAGACTGCACTAAATCAGAGAAGAGTTCAAACATTGTTTTTGTTCAAAAGATGTGTCAGTGATGGGATGGCAGATGACTTCGGTATGCAAATATTTTGGCTTTCATGGAGACAAGATGAATTCCAGCATAAACTACTTCCACTTGCAGAATTCTCTTAATAAAAATAAAGTCATATTGCTTTTTGGCCCACTTTTTTTATAAAGACACAATTTTCTTTATTTCAGTATAAATTCCATGAGATACATTCTCCATTACTAAGGTTAAGGTGGGGATACAGATGGAATATCGTACTCTAAAACCGTAGTTTCATCCATCTGGACAAACTTCTATGCTACTATTACCCATATGGGAAATTGCAAAGAGAGCAGAAATATGACTTTCATTAGATTTGTGAAATATATTAAAATAAAACAGAGTAGATTATCTATCAATTTGTTTTCTCATTTGGACAAAAGAATGTGCCAATCTTCCAACCATATACATTTCTGTATACAATTGAATACCCTAGATATTTACATCTGGATATGTTGCCTTGTGTAAAAATCTTTAAAAATGATCCATTGTTTTTATCCTGTTCTTTTCTTCCCACAAGTATGGCATATTGTAAATTGTCTCAGAGTCTTGTTACAATGTTTAGTTCTTTAATCTCCTGTCAGACTGCAGGTTAGTTTGACCCATATTAAATAAGGGTAGAAAAATAGAAAAGAAGACATTGGTGATAAACAGTGTTTAATTCCATTTTGGAGGAAACAATCAACTCTTTCTGTAGGATAAAGCTGAAAATGGCAAAAGCTCACACAAATATACAGTGCTGTATCATTCTCAGGTTAATAAAAACAATTTATATGCAGGGTAGTGAACAAGAGAAAAGTTATGGAAAACATTTCTCAACCAAGGACAGTGTACCAGATGTGCTAAGACTTATGGGAGCAATCAGAGGTGACCAAGTCTCTGTGGCGGGCCTTATTAAGTTAGACTGTGACCCAGCACCTTCAACTTATTAAGCTGTCGAGAACTTCAGTGATTAAAACCAAAGATAGGTCAGACACAAACCTTCAGAATGTCCCTGATATTTTCTTATAGGCATTAGGCCCTCATGGAGATACTTCTCTTTATCCATGGATTTAAAGAAACTAGATATTTGAACTGAGGTTACCCGAAATTTGAGGGTAATTTTAGTGCGTGACATGTCTTCAGTTTTTCTCAATAGTTTCACTATCTAAAGAAATATACTTACGATGTAGTTTTTGCATGTCGTCGGAACTGTGATCAGAGGAGCAGATTCATGGGGATCTCAACACATTCAGTTAGGTCCCTATGAGAAGTGAGACTGTAGCAACAGATAGAGATGCTAGGAATAACTTACAAAATCTTACAATTAATTTATATTAATGATATTATTAAGTTAACACTAGTTGAAGATTAATGCTGCACCAAATCATATCCTAGATTTTAAATATTGTACAAATTTAGTTATTTTTTTTGTGTCCTGGGCTCTTCCTCTCCTCCAAATGTATCTATAACTAGAACATGATAAATAGATATAATAAGCTCTGAGTGCTCTCGTATGTGTATATAGGTATATATGGGTATCTTGCATACATAAATAACTACTATATAGGTGTTTAAGATAATGCTAAATGTTACCCTTCCTGTTGTCTTGGAGAGTAAGCAGAAGTCTCAATTTAATATACACCAAAACCCTTGATATTAGAAAGTAAGTTACTGCCTCACGTCTACAGCATGTACAAAAAACATTGTTAAACTGGATCTGCAAGCTTTAGCCAATTGTTCATCTCTAGATTACAAAAGAGAAGTTGTAATGTCCATTTACTCCTCTAATCCCACCTCTCCACCTCTCCTCTTTATGGCATTTTATTTTATCTCCCTTTCAAGCAAAAGGGGTTGTTCTTCAAGAGAATTTTGTGATTTGAAGAGTTTGAAGAGCTTTACAATTGCTTGGAATTTAAGGACCATATGACTTGGCCACCACTGTTTGTAGGAGAATTCAGAAGGCAGCATGGCACTAGAGAAAGGGAAATGTGACACATATACACCATGGAGTACTATGCACCATAAAAAAGGATGAGTTCACGTTCTTTGCAGGGCCATGGATGAATCTGGAAACCATCATTCTCAGCAAACTGACCCAAGAACAGAGAACCAAACACCACATGGTCTCAATCATAAGTGGGTGTTGAACAATGAGAACACAGGGAGACAGGGAAGGGAACATCATGCACTGGGGTCTGTTGGGGGTTGGGGGGCTAGGGCAGGTATAACAGGGGATGGGGATATTGCGGAGGGATAACATTAGGAGAAATACCTAATGTTGGTGATGGGAGGATGGAGATATGTT
>CAUYLG010059109.1:0-47319 GCA_963573385.1 Cacajao melanocephalus
TGAGATCATGTGGAGTTTGGTTTTCTGTTCTTGTGTCAATTCGCTGAGAATGATGGTTTCCAGCTTCATCCATGTCCCTGCAAAGGACATGAACTCATCCTTTTTTATGGCTGCATAGTATTCCATGGTGTATATGTGCCATATTTTCTTTATTCAGTCTATCATTTATGGGCATTTGGGTTGCTTCCAAGTCTTTACTATTGTAAATAGTGCTGCAGTAAACATATGTGTGCATATGTCCTTAGAGTAGAATGATCTATAATCCTTTGGGTATATACCCAATAATGGGATTGCTGGGTCAAATGATATTTCTGGTTGTAGATCCCTGAGGAATGGCCACACTGTCTTCCACAATGGTTGAACTAATTTACACTTCCACCAACAGTGTAAAAGCATTCCTATTTCTCCACATCCTCTCCAGCATCTGTTGTTTCCTGACTTTTTAATGATCGGCATTCTAACTGCTGTGAGATGATATCTCATTGTGGTTTTGATTTGAATTTCTCTAAGACCAGTGATGATGAGCTTTTTTTCATATGTTTATTGGTCGTATACATTTCTTTTGAGAAGTGTCTGTTCATATCCTTTACCTACTTTTTGATGGGGTTGTTTGTTTTGTTTAAGTTCTTTATAGATTCTGGATATTAGCCCTTTGTCAGATGGATAGATTGAAAAAATTTTCACCCATTCTGTTTGTTGCCTGTTCACCCAGTCAGGAGGCACGGGGGTCAGGGACCCACTTCAGGAGGCAGTCTGTCCCTTATCAGAGCTCAAGCGCTGTGCAGGGAGATGTGCTGTTCACTTTAGAGCCAGCAGGCAGGAATGTTTAAGTCTCCTGAAGCTGTGCCCACAGCTGCCCCTTCCCCCAGGTGCTCTGTCCCAGGGAGATGGGAGTTTCATCTATAAGCCCCTGACTGGGGCTGCTGCCTTTCTTTCAGAGATACCCTGCCAGAGAGGAGGAATCTAGAAAGGCAGTCTGCCTCCAGCGACTTTGCTGAGCTGCAGTGGGCTCCACCCAGTTCAAACTTCCCAGCAGTTTTGTTTACACTGTGAGGGGGAAAACTGCCTACTCAAGCCTCGGTAATGGCAGACAACTCTCCTCCCACCAAGCTCAAGTGTCCCAGGTCAACTGCAGACTGCTGTGCTAGCAGCAAGAATTTCAAGCCATTGGATCTTAGCTTGCTGGGCTCTGTGAGGGTAGGATCTCTACTGCACTAGACCACTTGGCTCCCTGGCTTCAGCCTCCTTTCCAAGGGAGTGAGCGGTTCTGTCTCACTAGCATTCCAGGTGCCACTGGGGTATGAAAGAAAATTCCTGCAGCTAGCTTTCCTGCAGCTAGCTCAGTGTCTGCCCAAATGGCCACCCAGTTTTGTGCTTGAAACCCAGGGCCTGGTGGTATAGACACCCGAGGGTATCTCTTGGTCTGTAGGTTGTGAAATTTATGGGAAAAGTATAGTATTAGGGCCAGAACGCACCATTCCTCATGGCACAATCCCTCACAGCTTCCCTTGGCTAGTAGAGGGAATTCCCCGACCTCCTGTGCTACCCAGGTGAGGCAGTGACCCACCCTGCTTCAGCTTGCCCTCTGTGGGCTGCACCTGCTGTCTATCCAGTCCCATTGAGATAAGCCAGGTACCTCAGTTGGAAATACAGAAATCACCCACCTCCTGTGTTGATCTTGCTGAGAGCTGCAGACTGGAGAGTTTCCTATTTGGCCATCTTGCCAGCCTCCCCATATATATCTTAACTTACCAGATTTGTACCAACTTACTTCAAATTTATACTCTATTTCGGATTTATGCTCACTTAATTTTAGTAAGATATAGAAATGTTACTATTATATAGCACTATTCCCTCTTTCCCCATTTTGCTTTGTTGTCTATGCATCTGTACATGTTACACCTTAAACTATACATTGTTATAAAAATTATCATTCATATATATATATATATATAATTTTTTTTTTGAAACAGGGTCTCACTCTGGTTGCCCAGGCTAGAGTGCAGTGGCCCAGTCTCAGCTCACTGCAGCCTCAACCTCCTGAGCTCAGGTGATTTTCCCACCTCAGCTTCCCGAGCAGCTGGGATTACAGGCACATACCACCGTGCCCAGCTATAATAATTTTTTGTATTTTTAGTAGAGACAGGGTTTCTCTATGTTGCCCAGGCTGGTCTTAAACTCCTAGACTCAAGTAATCCTCCCACCTCGGCCTCCCGGAGTGTTGGGATTACAGGCATGAGCCACCACGCCTGGCCTATTATCTTACATATTTTTATGCCTTCTAAAGTAGACAAGATACAAAAGCAGAGTAGTGTATATTTACATAATTAGCTATATTAACCGTTTTGTTTACCATTTCTAGTTTTCATTTGTTCCTGTGAATTCCAGTTACCATTTGGTAGACTTCCTTACTCCAATACATCTCTAATCTCATGTAGGTCCTTTGTCACTATTTTTACCTACATTACATTTCATGTTATAGGCCCAGCAGTACAATTATGTACCTATTGTTTTACACAAATTCTTTTTAAATCAGTTAAGAAAATGAAGGAGGAGAAATATGCATGTGTGTCTTTGATAATTATCTTTACTGATACTGTTTATTTTGTCATAAAGATTCCACTTGGTCTGGGGTCACTTGCTTTCGGCCTAAAAATCTTTCTTTTGGGTTTCTTGTCAGGCAGGCCTGTTAGCAACAAATTCTCTCAGTTTTTGTTTGGGACTATATTTCATCTTCATTTTTGAAAGATAATTTTCCTGGATGTAAGATTGGTTGATCATTTTTCTCTTTCAGCGCTTGGAATGTGCCATTTTACTGCCTCTGGCCTCCTTTGTTTCTGATGAAAATTCAGCAGTTAATCTTTCTGGCAACAAGTGATTTTTGAAAGCTAGATGTATTGCTGGGGGCTGAAGGCCACCTTATTTACTGAATGTGGTTTTTCACTTAATGGATTTCTGAAGAGCAACTCATACATCTTTAGTGTCCCAGAGCTGGACTGGCTTTGGTGACAATTTCCTTTGCTTGAGGAGACTTCTAAGACATTATTTGCAAAAAGTCCAACAAAAACATTTCAGATGGTTTTGGCAAAGATAAAAGGCAAAGGAGAAAGCCTCATGATATTCTAGAAAGATCAAGGACTTTGTAGTGAGAAAGACCTGAGTTTCACTCTCAAATAATAGATCATGAAATCATTTCAGTAAATTTCACCCAGTCTTTGTTTCAGTATAGTCAGCCCTCCACATCTGTAGATTCAACCAACCATGGATTGAAAATATTCAAAACCAAAAAAGTTGCATCTCTACTGAACTTGTACACTTTTTTCTTGTCATTATTGCCCAAGCAATAGAGTATAACATTTATTTACATAGCATTGACATTGTATTCAGTATTATAAGTAATCATCTATAGGAAGGTATGCATAGATTATATGCAAATACTATGCCATTTTGTATCAGGGACTTGAGCATCTGTGGATTTTGGTATTTGAGGGAGGTCCTAGAACCAGTCCTCTATGAATACCAGGAGATGACTGTATATGTATAGATGTATGTGTGAATGTGTGCGTGGACGAATGGGTGGGTGGATGGACAAATGGGGGGTGGACGGATGACTGTTGGCAGGCAGAAAAATAGAATATACCAGGTTGCCACATAAAGACTGATTTGTTGCTATGAGTCATGGTCCAGAATGTTTGAAAGTTGCTGTTCCAGTCCATTTATTGGGTGGAGGAAGACCCACTCTGAGATTTTTCCAGTAATGAAAGGGCCTATGCTTGCCCTTGGGTATATCCTAAGCACTTTTCCCTCCTGGCTTGTTAGTCTGTTAACTCTGTTTTACTTTTTAGCAGAAAGAAAATGTGCCCAACTCGCTGCTGTCCCTTCAAAATTGTTGCATGTAGCCACCACCTCACACAAACCCTCACACAGCTACGATGACAGGAGTTATATGCAATTTCCTGCTTTTTTCCGTCCACCCTCAAATACCTCTTATCAGGAAATGCTAACAATGACTTGGTGCTGAGAGAACTTTCCATTTGCTTTTTTAGAGGTTTCTGAGACTTTTCATGAATGATTCATTCATTCATTTCTGGAGATCATGACTTCGTATTCAGCGAAGTTTTGGCTAGTCAGTAATTTTAAGTGCAACAGAAGGGCAGGCAGGTGAAACTGTTTTTGCTAAGTTGCGAAACACATTTATGCTTGATGGTCTCAGCAGGTAAAATTATCCTGATTGAGCAGGCCATTAAAGCTTGCTTTGCCAGAAAATAATTCAGTGGAGAGTTCTGTCACATTACTAACAATGCATTTGGAATGAGTAATTCCTACAACTGATAAAATATTTTTTATTAACCTTCAGGAGGCCTTGAAATGATGAGTTTAGGCCTGAACAAGATTTCAAATTTTGGGGAATGCCTCCAAGCTTGTTTCAGAAATTGTGCTCCATCCTTGTAGGAATTCAAAATTGTTCACTGACATCCCTTAGGAGCATTATCCAAGACTCCCTTCTAGATCCTGGACTTGGTTTCCCCCACCCCCCCCCACCAACTCTGCTGCCACCCTGTTCTTGCCCATGCCCTTAGGCCTGCCCCCCTCAACTCTTGTCCATGAAATGCAGGTTCATTTTTACATGCAGAATTAGCCTGGTATGGTGGCTCACATCCATAACTCCAGCATCTTGGGAGGCTGAAGCATGGAGGATTGCTTGACCCCGGGAGTTTGAGACCAGCCTGGGCAATGCAGTGTTAGTAATGGTGAATCCACAGGATCTACAGCAACCTTATTTTTTGCCTTCTCAGAGGGTCTTTTTGCCTTGTCTGAGGGTCATCAGGCAGAGTGCGAGACCAAGGCAAGTTTTAGAGCAAGAGTGAACATTTCTTAAAAACTTTCAGAGCAGGAACAAAAGGAAGTAAAGTGCACTTGGAAGAGGATCAAGTGGGTGAATTGAGAGATTCAAGTGCGTGGTCTGACCTTTGTCTTGGGATTTCATATGTTGGCATATTTTCAGGAGGTTGTGTCTCATCTCCCCTGATTCTTCTCTTGGAGTGAGCTGTCGTCGTGGCCAGTGGTCTGCCCGCACTTGGGAGGGGAGCATGTACAATGTGTTTAGTGAAGTTGTACACATGCTCACTTGAGGCATTTTGGTGTCACCAGTCGAGTGTTCCTGGAGGAAGGTCATATACCAGTTAAACTCTGCCATTTTGCCTCTAAGTGCGCATGTTTGAGCCTACTCACCCAATTCCTGGGATCTTATGGGGAAGCTGCTGATCACCAACTCCAGGTGTTTATCTGTTGGGAGACTGCCTTTTCCTGGGGCTGACTGTGACCAATTACTATTTTAGAGAAGCAGTTTTACAACTGCCTGACCATCACTTGATGGTAGCCTGACAGTCCTGGTGTATGGGGTAGGGGAGGGCCCTCTCCTGTCCTGCTCATGTCTGACTAGCTACCTGCTCTAATAATAGGAGATTGTCTCTACAAGAAATAAATAATAAAAACATTAGCTGTTCATGGTGGTGCATGCCTGTGGTCCCAGCTACTTGGGAGGCTGAGGTAGGAGGATTGCTTGAGCCCAGGGGTTCAAGTCCAGCCTGGGCAACATGGTGAAACTCCATCTCTACAAAATTATACAAAAATTGGCCAGGCATCGTGGTGCACACCTGTAGTCCCAGCTACTCGGTAGGCTGAGGTGGAAGTATTGCTTGAGCCCAGAAGGTTGAGGCTGCAGGGGGCTGTGATTGTACCACTGCACTCCAGCCTTGGTGACAGAGAGATACCCTATCTCAAGGAAAAAAAAAAAAAAGGCAGTATTATTTAGGTTTGAAGAGGACAACCAGAGAAAATAAAGCAGCACCTCACATAGAAGTGATTCTGAAAGCACCTGCTCTCTTGGTTTACCTGTCAGTGACTTCCTACACAAGGAGGCAGTCAAGCCATCTACCTAAGAGGCTCTGTGGAAGCACTGTTGAGTCATAGAGCAGAGCATCTTCCCAATGTGTATAGCACTGGGGATTTTCAGGGGTTAGAAGTGTCCAGGATTAAAACAAGATCCCCAGCATGTCCAATTCGAAGGGGTAAACCTGGAAAAGAAGATGTCACATTCTGGGGTTGGGAGAGCATCAGGGCCTTTCTCCTATGGTTACAATTCATGAGACCACAGTTTTGTATTATAGCTCACCTCTAGCAGGTAAGTTCTGTGTTCCCTCCCTCAATCCACCTGCCTAAATCTCCCAGTTGGAGAATAAATCGCTATGTAGCAATTGTTTATTTTGTTTCTCTTGACCCACACATTTTTGTCGGACATTTGCTTTGCAAGGATACATTTGCTAGTCAGAGGGTAGGAAGTAACACGTATTTTTATGCCTCATTTCAGGATGTGGCAGGGATGTTTTTGATGGTTTCAGTGCTTAATTTATTTGGAAACAGCACTCAATCAGCTTTTATTTATGAAAAAGTTATATGTTTGTGGGAGAGAGAGACTTTTACATGGATAAAGCTCACACCAGTTAATTGGTATTCATACTATGGCTAGAAAAGTGAAAAATCTAGAAAATTTTAAACTAAGAAGAAAAACTAAAACATACAGAATTACAGTTTGGTCTCTCTAGTTGCATTTTGTTTCACTTCCTCATTTATATTGTTACCAGAGTAACCCTTTGGGAACACAAGCTTGATCCTATTACTCCTTCCTTAGAGTTGCTTGAGGAGAATCCCGCAGTGGGGTCAGGACACTGGACATGGATTTGAGTTCTGGGCCAGTCATTTACGCCCTGGGTTATCTTGAGCCTGTTACTTAACCTCTTCAGCCCTGCATTCCTCTTCTGTCAAGCAAGGATGATGATGCTTCCCACCCATGCAGAGCCATCACATGGACCACATCGTGGCACATGGCATGTGCCTTTACATGCATAAAGGGCCTGCAGCATTGGCACAGGGTGAGCATTCTAAGAAATGCAAGCTGCTGTGGTTCCAAGTCATTAATATGAAGTGTCTCTTCCTGGCCTGCAGGACACCATAATGGCATCCATGGTATGGCCCTTGCCTGGTATTTAATTTGATTTTTGCAACCGGTCTCTCTTACTCTATGTCCAGTTTGCTTTTGGCCCACCCACTCCCAGTTATGTTGGAGGGAGCCAGAAAAGCCTGTGGAACTAGCACCAGACAGTTTGTCAATTTTAAGGGCTTCTGGCCAAAAATTTAATGGGAAGGGAGCTCAACTAAAAGATAGCTTGAGGATTTGGCTTTAGCACAAAAGAAAACTGAGAACCACTGACTCTCAGGACATTCTCTCAGGAAGTGAGAATGCTATTTCATGAACTGCCACCTGTAGTTCTTGCTCCCCACACTGAAAAAAAACAATGAAACCTGTGTGGTTTGCCTTGAAATAAAATAGGAAACATGCAGGCTTTAAAGACTAGGATTTGACATAATGCAAATCAAAATAAAGTAAGTCATGAATCAGTAGGACTTTCACCCAGGGCTTTGAAGCCTTTATTTTTATGATTATTGCCATCACAGAGGAGAGCCGGCTGCATAAACACCATTTAGAATAGCTGAAGGCTGGCACTGCATAAGAAAATGGCAACCAGAGCAATTTCCCTGAGGGTCCATAAGTCCTAATTCTGTTTAATGTGACAATTCCTGAACAGCTCTGGGTTCTTCACAGAAATATGCATGTGAAGTTCTGGGAGCCTGGCAGTCTAGAGCCTGCCTGACAG
This sequence comes from Cacajao melanocephalus, assembly GCA_963573385.1. Lineage (NCBI taxonomy): Eukaryota > Metazoa > Chordata > Mammalia > Primates > Pitheciidae > Cacajao > Cacajao melanocephalus. Next base: position 7,716 of record CAUYLG010059109.1, read on the forward strand.
GGAACTAGCAGTCTTCAGTGTTTACAGACTGAAAGAATGTATCCCTGGGGTTTAAAAAATAAGTGGGTGTTCATGTAAAAGAGTAGGAATGGGGAGTTATTATCAACTGCCAGCTTGGTCCTACTCACAAGTCATTTTCTTTGGATTTGAGCACCTAAATAATTATTAATCCTTTCCCCTTGTGTTGGCTCTCTTCCATCTTCCTTTTTCCCACCCCTGCCCTTTATGTTGCCATATCTGACTTTTGACACCTCAGGGGTAAACATGCTCCTACAATTCAGTTTTATTGTTGGGTGGTTTCTTGGGTTTCTCTCCTGTGTCTGTCTTACCCATTCTTGGAGCCTGTAAACTTGAAAACGTCAAAGAAGAAGAAAACTCTAGTAAGGGAGAGCAATGGTTGGCTGAATCAACATGGCTTGTTTGAGGAAACAAGTTATCATCACCTTGCAAACCTGGGGCAGATCCCTTTTTGCTTACAAGCTAAATGTTGTAACAGGCATGGCTGACATTTCCTGCCGAATTTGGGGTTCAGCATTTCAGTAGGGAGTGCCAAGTGAAACTCTGCCTTCTCAGCCTTCCTCACTGGCATGCATCTCAGGCATGTAACCCTTAGAACCTATGAAAGGAAAGGTCTGGTTCAAACCATGGTGTGGCCATCCCAGTGTTTCCGCTCTCACCTGGGGTTTGCCTCTCTCTGCCTGTGACTTTCCTAGACTCTCCAGAAATAGCTACAAAATCCTCCAAAAATCAGTGCTATTTTCAGACCTGCTTCCACTTAGAATAATTCATTTCAATAATTACTCACAAGTTTAGTGCCTAATTTGGAAAGAAGTACTTATTTTATTTGCCCTAAAACTGTCTTTTTTTGCACTTCAAAGAGCCAGTATTCCAAGAATTACTGGGCTGTGCACTCCCCTCCTAGGTGCTCAGTAATTTTATGTGGAGAGATGTCCGAATCCTTCCAGTCTAGAGGCAGCCTCCCCAGGGTGCAGCACTGACCTCCTGTCTCTCCCCTGACCGGGAGCTCCACCACAGCGATAGCCCAGAGCAGCACCTGGTGCCTGTGAATTCCTCAGTGTTTGTTGATTGAAGGAGTGGTTCCTCTGTGTCACCCTCAACATCTAGCCCATCACGCAAGTCACTTTTTAAATTATTGAGGTATAATTCACATAACAAATTAACGATCAACCATTTTAAAGTAAACAATTCAGCAGCATTTAGGATAGTCACATTGTGTATAACCATCATCTCTATCTAGTTCCAAGATATTTTTATCCAAAAACGAAACCTGAAACCTATTAAATAGTCAGTCACTCCCCATTCCCTCTTGCCCCAGCACCTGGCAACTACCAATCTGGATTCTGTCCAAAGTAGGATTTACCTACTATGGATGTCTTGTACAAATGGAGTCATGCAATATGTAGCCTTTTCTATCTAGCTTTTTTCACCTAGTATAATGTTTTCAAGGTTCATCTGTGTATCAATTCTTCATTGCTTTTTCATGGCTGAATAATATTTTATTGCATTAATATACCACATTTTGTTTATCCATTCATCTGGTGAATGTTTGGGTTGTTTTCATCTTTGGGCTACTGGGAATAGTGCTCCTGTGAACATTCATGTAAAGGATTTGTTTGAATACTGTTCTCTCTTCTTTTGGACCAAGCACATTAACTCCTAATTATCTCTGGAGTCTGTCCACTGCTGTCCTCCCAGTCAAGCTCCCCACCTCTCTTACCACAGTACTCAGCTGGCATTTTTGTGACCACCCTGGCCCTTCAGCAACCTGTCATAGACCCATGGACTTTTCAAAATTCAGGTCGCCTGTTCACACCCTGCAGTGACCCCAGGATTGCTCAAGGGATAAGAAACTTCTTTCAGGGTATGGGGAAGCCCTGCATGGCCAGGTCTCTGCAAGCTCATTTCCCCCCCCCACCCGCCCCCTCCCTATCTATGCTGCAGCCACACTGGCCTCTCTGTCCTGCAAACTCTCCATGCTCTGTCCCACCACAGGCCCTTTGCACATGCTGTCTGTGCTGCCTAGAATGCTCTCCCCTCCTCTTGGCCTAATTAACTCCTCTTATCCTTGAGTTCTGGGCTCAAGCATCACCTCTTCGGAGAAGCTTTCCCCAACTAAGTCAACACCAACACCATCCTGGATGCACACAAGCTCCTGGAAGCAGTCCTCTGCACCCCAGGCCCCAGCTGCAGTTTTACATGCAGGTGATTATTTGTAAGACTGTAAGCTCAGGTTGGGCAAAGGACCATGTCTGTTTTGCTCCTCATTATAGCTCCAGAATTGCCATGGACTGAATGTTTGTATCCCCTGCCCTCTACCAGCTTCCTATGTTCAAGTCCTAATCCCCTGTGTGATGGTGTTTGGAGGTAGAGTCCTAGGGAGGTAATTAGGTCATGAGGGTGCAGCCCTTATCAATGAGACGAGTGCCGTTATGAGAAGAGACATGAGATCGATGATCTACTCTCTGCCATGTGAGGACACAGGAAGAAGGTCACCATCTGCAGACTGGGAGATGAACCCTCACCAGGAATAGAATCGCTGGAACCTTAGTCTTGGACTTCCAGCCTTCAGAATTGTGAGAAATAAATATTTGTTGTTTGAGCCACCCAGTCTATGGTATTTGTTATAGCAGCCCTGAACTGACTAAGGTAAGAACCTAGCCCAGGTTGGCCACCTGTTTGGTGCTTGTGAAGTTAGTGATGAATGATCAGATGAGTAAATTCTCGTCATCAGAGAATATTACCAACCACAGCTTCCCATCCTTCCATCCATGCCGGCAATGCTTTATTTTGGGGGGATCTACCTCACAGCATGCAATGCTGGCTCCTGGCCCCAACCATGACTCTTGCCTCCTTCCTCCACTGGTGTATTTCAGAAATTATGCTGCCAGGTGTGGAATGTTGAAGGGGGATCTATCTCTCTGTGGTCTAGGCCTGAGGGAGCAGCCCAGTGTGCCCAACAACCAGGAGGGCATAGACAGAGACTTGCTGAGTGCCAGGCCTCTGCTACCTGCTTTAGAAATAGCAAATATGTGAGGCAGGAATGATTCTTTGCCCCTTGTTACAGATGGTGAAACTGAGGCACAGAATACATGAGTCATTTGCCCAAACTGGTAAGTGGTAGATCCAAAATTTGAATCCAGGCAGCCCTTCTCTAGAGTCTGTGTTCTTAACCCTACTATTAAATAATGAGTGGACTTAAGCATTCAGGACATGAAAGAATTCTTCTCATAGAAGAGAAATCTGAGTGATGGTGGTGGTGTTTCCTCCCAGAGTCTGCATGGGTTTGTTCAGAGCACTGGAGTGGTCAGTAGACATTCCCACCAAGTTCTGGCTTACCACTCCCATGGCCATTTTGAACATACACAGACCAAACTACTCAGCTTATTTAGGGCTTCACGTGCTCCGGAAGGTCCTAACAGATACAGGTTGACGTCAAGACAAATTCTCTGAAGAACCATTTTATTATAAACAAAGCTAGAGGGAAAAAATTAAGGTGAGGACTATTTGTCTTCAGATGAAAAGAACTAAGCTATTTATTAAGACTCTTGTCTTGTGTCAGTCAGAGATTTAAAAAGGAAAGAGTCAAGCCAGGTGTAGCGGCTTGCACCTGGTCCCAGCTACTTAGGAGGCCGAGGTAGGATGGCTTAAGCCCAGGAGTTGGAGTCTAAACATAGGAAGACCCTGTCTCTAAAAAATTAAAGAGTCATGTCCCTTCTGATCATACATTTTAGGGGTTTAATGTCTTTGGTCATTCATTCCCCAGGCCCCTGTGCTGCCATCTGGTTATCATGGGCAGGTAGATTAAAACAAAGCAGGCTGGGCACAGTGGCTCATGCCTGGAATCCCAGTACTTCAGGAGGCCCATGTGGAAGGATCACCTGAACCCAGGAGTTCAAAACCAGCCTGGGAAATCCCATCTCAGTGATTCCCACAGTGAGAGCCCATCTCTATTCCAATTTAAAATTTCCACCTCCACCTCCCAGGTTCAAGTGATTCTCCTGTCTCAGCCTCCTAAGTGGCTGGGATTACAGGCACCTACCACAATGCCCCTCTAATTTTTTGTATTTTTAGTAGAGATAGGGTTTCACCATGTTGGCCAGGCCGGTTTTAAACGCCTGACCTCAAGTGATTCACCTGCCTCGGCCTCCCAAAGAGCTAGGATTACAGGCATGAACCACTGCGCCCTGCCATTAATTTAAAGAGAAAGAAGATAAAGCCCATGAAATTACTGTGGAAGTCTTAATTCCCATCTAGGATTAAGAGTCTTAGCAACCAAAGACCTTTGGAGAAGTAAAGAACCTTTGGAACATTCCTAAAGGGCAGAGATGAGTGATGAAGGTGACGGTGATGACAGTGGCATCGGTGTGGAAGTGCAGAGTCCCTAAGGAGTGTGCTTGTGCCCCAGGCGGCTCCTCACTGCTCCCAACTTCACTTCAGTCTCCACTGCCTCTTGCTCACAATTTCATAATTGCCCTTGCAAAGGTTTTTCTGTTGTTTTGTTTTGGGGCTCCCTTCGCTTCTTTGTAACCATCTTGCTCAGGAACCATGCGGTTGGTATCTTTGGGCACACGGAGAGGCTAACAGAGCCAGCACTGGCTGGTGGCGGCACAGCACGTGGGTGCCCTTTCCCTTGGTTCTGTAAAAACAGCTAATAATTAGCTGATGGCAGGGGGTGAGGAAATGTCTCCTTGTTTGCTTTCTACCTTCCTCTACATGATAAGAATGTTTAAACAAGGATGCACCGTCATCCAGAATGCCTTCCTGGCCCCCATGGAAGAAGAATGGGGAAGAACCACCCTACCAATGGCACATTGTGACACAGAAGCAGGAAGCCTATGGCTCCTCTTGACAAGGAAGGGTGGGGCCTGAGCATTTAGAGCAGGGCTTCCTTATGAAGCTCTGAATGCTAGGCATGTGGCATGGAGCAGGCATGGCCCACCAGACCCTGCCCCTCCTGGGAGAAAGTTGACTGATGTGCTGACTATTCTGTGCAATCTGGGTCATCAGGGCCTATGTGACCCGAGGCATCAGTGATGAAACTGACCTCAGCAGGGTGGTGGTTGTGCAGCTCCAGGGAACTGAAAAGTTGGAATGCATGTGGTGTGCGCACACACACACACCCCCTCACAGGTCGACTGGTTTCTGTTTTCTCAATGGCAGTAAGTGTCCCAGCCCTGTTACCTTTCTGAGCCCTGGTTTCATCGTGTGTCAAATGGGACTGTTATTCCCAATCCCTCAGGGTTGTCGTGAGGACTGAGTGTGAGCTGTGACTAGTGCCTGCCATATCCTTGGTACTTAGTAAATGTTAGTTCCCTTTTTCTCTCCATTCCTCCCCCGGGCTTTTTTTTAAAAAACAGGACTCAGGAGCTAACCTCGTTGTAGCTTTCTGGCCACCTGTGTCTTCTTACCGTTGTTGGATTTACCCAAATTAACCTCTTGGAATTACTACCTAAGTAAACAAGAGCTTAAAAGTGAGCTCTTATTCCAGGCAGTTTAGCAAGGGGTCTTTAGGTGGAGCTCACACGGCAATTATCACAGAGAGGGAGGGAGAAAGCGGTTGTCATGTTTATGAGACTCATATTTCCTCTCTCAGTTGTATCTAGCCCCTCCCTCCTGCCTTTTCCTCCCAGAGTTCTAGAATCAGGCACTTTTAAAACTAGAGGTATCCTGGGCTGGGGTCATCTCCTCCCATCCCTTTACTTAACAGATAGGGAGACTGAGGCCGAAAGTTGTTGAGTGATGTGCGCAGCGTCCCAGAGCTCCTCTGTGCTCCTCTTCCACCCATCAATGTGGCCCTCTGAGGAAACCTACAAAGCTACGAAGAAGCAAGCGCAGTTGGTTCTTTCCTTATTGGAAAAGGGTAGTTGCTCACTGAGCTTCTATGTGGCCCAGGGAATGGCCTGCCTCTTTTCTCTCCATGAGCTCCTGGGCCTCTAGAATGAATCCTTGAGGCAGTGCTGTGACAGTGTGGTGTGAGGGTTCCCAGTGGCCCTGGAGCCCCAAGACATATTGCTCCCTGTTCTACCTTGGACCTGCCCCCTCTGGGATGCTTATCTGCATTTGCACTGGAGCAAAGGTCGCTACACCTCCTCTTGGCTCTGCAGGAACCCAGCTCTTCTCTTTCAAAGGCATGAGCCAATGAGAAATGTTTTCTTTCATACAGATTGAGGGAGAAAGAAGATTGAAATACTCCTTGCTCTTGCTTTATGACCATGTTACATCCAGTGTGCGAGCTCCTGTTTCACTCGAAGGAGAGCCAGGGCCTATACGGCCGCTAAGAAGCATGAAGTCACTTGGCATTCAATAGACCTCAGCAGAGAAAGTAGATTTCTGCCCTGTAGGCCATATGGCCTTTCAAAATATCAACATCTTGATATTTTAAATATCCTAGAAAAATTTTGTAGTAGACTTGTTATATTTAAAAGGCCAAATATGGTTAATATTTCCTTTACACTTGGAGATGATTTGGCTTTCGTATTTTCACTTTTCTCGTAAATTGACTTTTTTTTAGTTTTTATTTTTATTTTAAGTTCCGGGGTATATATGCAGGATGTGCGGGTTTGTTACATAGGTAAACGTGTGCCATGGTGGTTTGCTGCACCTATCAATCCATCAACTAGCTATTACGCCCAGCGTGCATTAGCTATTTTTCGTAATGCGGTCCCTCCATTGACATTTTTTATCCTACCTGCTCCTCAGTTTCAGCCCCCGTGTGGGCGCCCATAGATACCCTCAGGTGCAGTGGCTTCTAATATTGTTTGTTAACATCCCCATGCTCAAGCTCCTGGCACATGGGCACCCTTGCTTAACGTACACATTTCTAAAAATGTTACCTCTGTCATTTGCCCTGTGTCCTATTGTATTCAAATGAAGTTCAGTCTTCTGGCCTTGCATGGCCTAAGACAAGGGCTTTTTTCTTTTATGGTAAGGATTTATCTTTTTAAGGAGAACTCACCTATGCATCTTCATCCACCAACAGAGATGGCATTTTCAGTGCTGCCGCTGAGAACGCAGAGGAAATTGTTGCCATGTGCAAAACTCATTGTCAAAGGGAAGTCACGTTCAGAGTCAGGAAAGCAAGTGAAACACCCACCTCGGAGCTGCAGCTTCATCTGGAAATTTGACCTAGAGGGTTCAAAATGAAAACATGCCCTCCCCACCCATTCAGGAAGCAGGATGGGGATGGCCATTCAGAGCTAACTTTAAAATGCCTACCAGTACTGTTGATATTCTGCCGCCAGCTAACTCTGTGGTCACCATTAGCAGCACATCTTTATAAATTGCTCACAGGTTGCATCTTAATTTCACTGGAAGGGAAAGACTAAAGGACCTCTGAGCTTGATGGTGGCTGGACAGACCACTGAGTGGAGTCGGAACACCTTTACTGGAACAGAGTCTCTCTGTCGCCCAGGCTGGAGTGCAGTGGCGCAATCTGGGCTCACTGCAACCTCCATCTCCTGAGTTCAAGCAATTCTCCTGCCTCAGCCTCCTGAGTAGCCAGGATTACAGGCATGCACCACTATACCCAGCTAATTTTTGTATTTTTAGTAGAGACGAGGTTTTACCATATCGGTCAGGCTGGTCTCGATCTCCCTTTTAATCTGCCCCCGTCGGCCTCCCAAAGTGCTGGGATTACAGGCATGAGCCACCGCACCTGGCTCACCTTTATTATTTTTATTTCCTAGTCAGCACCAGATGAATTACGAAATATTCTTTTCAGAAAGAGGGAGGAGCCAAAGTAGGAGAAAAAAAAGTCCAAAGGTCCACAAGTAACAAATTGGTTGCTTTCAAGCCTTAGAACCCTTTGTCACTGCAGAGTCAGCTGACCCAGGGCTGACCCAAGATGCAGCACAGCCCAAGGTGGTAGCCAAAGTGGTCTTTGCTTTTAGGACTTGGCATTTCTAAATGCCAGTACCTTGCACATCTCATAGATTGGAGTTTAAATATCCACCTTTCAGAGGTGTTTGAACCAGAGTGACTCCATCTTGAATAGAGGCTGGGTAAAGTGAGGCTGAGACTTACTGAGCTACATTCCCAGGAGGTTAGGCATTAAGTCACAGGGTGAGATAGGAGGTCGGCACAAGATACAGATCATAAAGGCCTTGCTGATAAAACACTTTTCAGTAAAGAAGCCGGCTAATACCCACCAAAACCAAGATGGCAATGAAAGTGACCTTTTGTCATCTTCACTGCTCATTATATGCTAATTATAATGCGTGAGCAAACTAAAAGACACTCACATCAGCTCGTTTGCAAATCCCATGGCAACATCAGGAAGTTACCCTTATAGTCTAAAAAGGGGAGGCACCCTCAGTTCAAGGAATTGCCCACCTCTTTCCTGGAAAACTTATGAATAGCCCACCCCTTGTTTAGCATATAATCAAGAAGTAACTTTAAGTATACTCATTCAAGCAGCCCAGTGCCACTGCTCTGCCTTTGGAGTAGCCATTCTTTATTCCTTTACTTTCTTAATAAACTGGCTTTCATTTTAAAATTAAAATTTTTAAAAATAAATGTCTGACTTTGAGGCCACTTGTGGCTGAGCCCAAGGGTGGGGTGGTGAGCAAGTGTTCTCCCTTCTAACCAGTTGGTTATGGGATGGGTGTTAGACACTGATGATTTTACCCCATTTGGTCTGATGCTGGAGAAACAAATCGAGCCCATTGGTAGTTCTTATAACTGATCCTGGGAGAGAGAAGCTGGGATCCCTAGGAGAGGTTCCACTGATTCATCCATTCAACAAACGCCTACTGTGTGCTGTATTGTAGCAGGCTCAGTATATTGCCCTCTTACATTATCTCACAGGGTTATCTGTTAACAGCCACAAGTCTGAGGCTTTTGAGATACACGGTCTCAGGAGAGCGGCAATAGTATTTGTTTGTTTAGAATAATATAAGCTGTCTTCCCAGGCCACAGGAATTAAAACTAGGAAAGCCGAGTGCTAAATCAGCAATTGTCTAGCCTTGCCTGAGCTTCTCAAACTGTAGTTTAGAATTGCTTGGGGGAACTTGTTAGAAGTACAAATCTTGGCCAGAATCTCAAAGAAGCAGACTCAGTCAATCAGAGATGGGGTCCACTAATCCGAGGTTTTAAAAACAAGAACCAGATGGGGATAGGTGATGAGTTAGCCATTGGGGATTCACAACCCTGAGAGGGTGGGTGGCAGTAGCTGGGTTTTGAAGACCAGACTGGTCTGGGACACTTTGTGATGAACACAAACCTTCCCTCTTCCATTGTGACCTTTCTGCCCTAGTGGGCTGCTTTTATATAAGAGAATTATTTCTCCCTTTTGTGGGCAAAGCAAAAAACGTGAGAACCAGCTGCTCTAAATAAAACAATGGAAGGTGGAGTTCAGATTGAGAACACTCAGAGGATGCTTTTGTTTTCCTTTGAAATTTTTGGGAAAAGGGAGCCAGAGATTCATTAGAGGGGGGCCAGCCCCAACTCTTTTGAATCTGCCCTGCCTCCCCTCTTCTACCTGTTGAGCCCAGGAGGTACAGCAGCAGGAACCAGCCCTGGGTTCAGACCCTACCGCTAACTGTGTAACTTTGAATTTGAACTCGAACTTGGGCTTAAACTTTCTGTGCAGCACTGTGCTCATGAATAACTGGTAGCAGTTGCCTCGTGTGAGCTGTGCCGGGAATAATAAAGACGGTGCGTACAATGGCATCTGCCTTGGTACGGGTCAACAGGAAGGCTCTAAAGCAGGATTCTCCAGCTTGAGAAGCTCAGAGCTCAGCTGGGGTCTTGAGAAAATGATGCAGATTCTGGTGCAGCAGGTCTAGGGTGGGCCTGAGAGTTTGCATTTCTGGCAGGCTCCCAGGTGAGGTTGATGTTGCTGGTCCATGGACCACACTTTGAGTAACAAGGGTCTGAAAAGTGCTTACCACCTTAGGTTTTCTGTGAACAGTTAGTGGAGATAGCTAAGTTAACAATTATTTTTTGAGTCCTAAAAATAGAAGAAAATGCTTACCCCTTCCTTAACTCTGATCATGAAAATTAGGACACAGAATGCTTGTAGCCGTCACACTTATCTCCCCAGTCTCTCAAGTTATTAATGATCCCCAATAACACAAATACTGAAGAAGAGGGAAGAGCGAGGGTTGATCGGCTCTGTGGGCTGAGAGAGGTTATTAAGGTCGAGGCTTCAGGTGTACAGAATAAAGATGGTTCTTAGGGGTCAGGGATTCTGCTCCCTTAGGGCTACTAGAGCTTGCCTGTGGGTGAAAGGTTTTTAAATATTAATAGCAAAGAAAAATGAGAATGTCTTTTCTGTATCCCTGAAATCGACTTGAACGTGTCAGTCATCTAGGGGCACTGTTAAAATGCAGACTTCTAGGCCCTACTCCTGAGAGTCTTAAGTAGGTCAGGGGTAGAGCCTGGGAATTTGCATTTTGAACAGGTTCCCAGGTGACACTGGTGCTCACACTGTGGCCAGCTCGAAAGACCACCTGTGAGAGCCGTGGGCATGGTAACCAGTGCTGTCAGCCTGGGCCACCTCTTCATACTTCTGACCCCTCCCATCAAAGTGGTGTTACCAGGAAGGAGTTTTCTAAGCTCGGGTGGGGTTTGGGTGTGAATGGGAGATTCACCTGTCCTCAGGTATCTGAAGGAAGATCCTCCTGGGGATTAGGAGAGATTATATTTCTGGAAAAGGAGAATGATCCTGATGGCACCGCTGCCTGCAGACAGTGAGTCACAGCACCGTGGTGTGTCCCCCACACCCTAGGCTGGGCCTCTCTGATCTACCTGGTTGGCTGATCCCCTGGTGGGGTGGGTGTGGGGGCTTCTTAAAAATAGAGCTTTCCCAGGTACATCTGCATCCCAGGAGATTCTGATGAGCAGCCAGGTTTGGGACCCCCTGCATGGAGAACAGCGAAGCACCAGCTGGGCACTGGAGAACTGCTCCGTTTGTAATGATTCTTGGATGCAGCACTAATGATCACTCAGCAAGCAAATGATTCGCCCGCAGGAAATGGGACCCTTTGTGAAGTACATTTCCTCGCAGGATCCCTAAAGTTACAGTCGATAAATTCCGGCTGCATCTTCCAAAGTGTTTTATTTCCCATCCGAGGATGGCTTCCAGGCAGGAGCATCTGGCCAAGGGGACTTATCCAGGGTGAAACCCCACCTTTTCCACCTTCCCCACTCCTTCACTCTGTCAGCAGTGACTCTGTCCACAGCTACTCTGCTCTGGGCATTGTTGAAAGTAGAATCCATAAAAGCCACTGATGACCAAATTCCAGAGAGAATGCTTTCCAGACAAACTCAGCAGCATAGAACATAGCTGTATGCAAAGAGTCAGGTTACAATTCAGGCAATTACTTGGATAATAGCTTAAGGAGAAATTTTCCACCACCGACCCTGACCTTCCCCGCTTTGCTTGTCATGCACAGATTTGAAGACTGCAGTCTTGCTTTGAGTTTTCTGATTCACCAGCAGATACTTGAGAGCATCACTGGGTGCTGTGCTCTGTGCCAGGTGGGGGTTTATAAAGGAGACTCAGGTACAGTCCCTGCTTGTGGAGTCCACGGCTGGAGGAAGACAGATGCTTACATGACTGACTGTAAACGCAGCATCACTCCTGCAATAGCCCATTTCTAAAGCAGATCTCCCAGCACTCTCCCTCCCCTAGCGCTCATCCCTGTAGAAGTGACTGGCTAAGTACTTGCTGGTGCCTCATCTTCCCTCTTACAAAGTAAGCAACGTGAGGGCAAAGACCAGACCTTCAGACCCTAGGCTCTCCCAGTCTTTGGATGTGGGCTGCCCAGAGGGCATGAGAGCAGCTTTCTGCAGCAGAGGCATTGGGAGGGCGGTGGCTGCTCACACACTACCAGGATCTGGGGCAGAAGCTGAGGGAGGACCTGGGTGGCTGCAGTGGCTCTCAAACCCAAATGTGCATCAGAATCTTCCAGCAGGCTTGTTCAGGCACCGATCACCGGGCCCACCTCAGAGCTGCTGATCCAGTAGGTCTAGGATGGAGCCAGGGAATTTCTAGCAAGTTCTCAGGTGATGCTGTGGCTACTGATCCCTGGACCACACTTTGAGGACCACAGAGGCGTGCATCAGCATGGCCACGACAGTAATTTAGTGAAGAGCTATAGGGTGGTCCAGTGACAGACTTCTTAGAAGCTATGCCAGGGCCGCCACCCCACTTTTAAGAGAAGATAGGACTCTGAAACAGGCTGCAGCAGGTGGGCTGGAGAACCGAAAGGAAGCACCCCAGACACATGTGACAGTGGAATCGGTGCTCTGGCGGGAGGTGAGGGAGGAGTTCAAACAGCGGGAAGGATGGAAGTGCCTTGGACCGAGATGGGCACTGGGTGGGGGACGAAATAACATGTTCCCTTTGGGACCTGCTGGTGTAAGGGGCTAAGGAGACTTCCAGGTGGAGATGTTAAGGAGACAGTGGGAAGTCCAGTTAAAAACTCAGGAGAGCAATCAGCAACAGGTACAGATGCTGGGGTCTTCTGGGTAGAGGTATAAGCTGCATCAGTGGGGATGAATGAGAGATCTTAAGGGAACGTAGTGGTGATGTGCTGGGAAGCAAGCCAAGAGGCTCTCACTCATAGGGGTGGGTAGAGAGACAAACGAGTGGAGTGCTCCAAGGCTTGTGAAGGACAAGGGCGCATGTCCCCAAGAGAAGGGGTTGTGTTTGAGATATGAGTTAGAGGAGCTGGTCTCCATACTTGGAAGTGGATAGTTCTTCCACTCCTTATCCTACTGTGTGCAATTTTATTTTGCCTCAGTGACAATCACTTTACAGCCACATTGGTGGAACACGCATTAGCAAAAGAAGTGCATGCCGTGTGCACATGCAGGGTGCAGCAGCCGTCCGCAGCAGGAGGAAAGCAAGGCGAGCACTATGGTGGTTCAAGTTGAAGCTGGAGGTCATTTTTGCCCCTCTAAGCTGAGCCCGGAAAAAGAAAGGCACCATGTATCCATCTTTTTTCTTCTTTGGATTTGATACTGATCCAGGTCTTCCTGGGACCTTCAGTCTGCTGCTTTTACAAAGATGAAAAGGAGTCTGATGACTTTTTTTTTAAACTGTTTGGGCAAGAGTGCTGCAGAGAGAATCAATTTCTGTGAACTGAGAGTCCCCAGGTGATAATTTCGTGTTTCACACACAGGCAGTTTTCTTTTTAATGTGTGGTGCTTGTCTAGTCGTCTGGATCTTGCGAACTCTGGTGTTTGAAAAAAACAGGGATGTAGTTCAGCAGTCTCTGAATAAGGCTGATGACTCAGAGTCATGCAGTGCCTGGCTTCTCAGGCCACCATCAGCCAGCACTGCTTTAGGCACGAACCTGCACTTGCTGACCTGTGCTCTGTCTTTGCAGTTCTGCACGGAGCTAAACCAGCCGACCCTGCCCAACATCCGCAAGTGGAAGGGGCCCCGGGGAAGCTGGAAAGCCGTGGTTGCTGAGAAGCCCTCGAGTCAGCTCCAGAAGGTACCCTCATCTGCAAAACCTGGCCTTTCTCTTCATTTAATTTAAACATACTTTCCTCTCTAATTAAGGGCATTTAGAAATTTCCTTTGTCAGTATCCTTGATGCAATTTTGTATTTCTGCCCATTTTAAGTCCTTGACATTCGTTTCCAAATGCCCTGGTTCTTGTTTCACGTTTAGATCAGGAATGGACTCCTGCCCAGACGGAAATGAGAGCTTAGGGTGTTGGGAGGACAGGAGAAATCCTGTCTAGGGCCAAGGCAACTAGCGAGTATTTCTGTCCTTTGTCCTTCTGATCCCTTCGCCACAGTTCTGTCCTCTGCCAAGTTTGTGCAGAGCTCATTACTCATTGACTGAAAACTTCAGATTCACCTTAGTTCGCACATGAAGTATTTGCTTCTAGTGGTGGAAATTATGCACATAATTTCAACATAGAAAAGTTCTATTGAAATGTTCAGGAGATTTTGGTTTTGAATTTTCTTTCATCAATATCACCCATATAGGCAGGTAAGGGTAAATCTCTGTAAATACACATTTCCCCTCCTATTATTATTCAAGACCAGATTTATTCACCTTGCCATGCTTAACATCAGTGGAGTTTTAGATTTTTAAACAGACTCCTTATGATAACCAGAGTTGAAATGTATTATTACATAATTTTCTTATAAATGCAGATTTTTTAATCCCTTATATACCTGACATGCTTACAAACACATGTGATTTATACTTATACGATTAATGTTTGTAATTTGGGCTCTGAAGTCATAAAGGTATGCTGGATTTAAAGTGGCCATTTTTTGACAGTAAGCCCCCACTCGCTTTTTGGCTACTACTTAAAAAGGTGCATGTAAATCTTATGCCTCTGGGTTTTATGTTTGGGGGTGTAAATGGCTCCTGCCACTGACAGTGAGTCAGCATGCATTCAGAGAAGGCTGGAGATAAAGCTGAATTCGAATTTGTCTAGTCCACCGCACTCCCTTCCAGTCCACAGAGAAATAGTAAGAACAATGCTACATTCCTTTTCTAATCTCACTGTACATGTATGTAGGTGTCTGAGCTTCATGAGCCTTTTATAGTCCATTCAGCACTATATTCATTCATTCAACAAATCATTAATGAAGGTGGCTATGTAGCAGGCATTATGTTTCATGCCAGATACACAATGGGGAGAAAAACAGCCCCAGCTATCCAGGTCTGCACGTTTTCACTCTTCGTGAGACACAGTGGGGGTCCCAGCCGGAGCCTGATCCAGCCCCTCCCGCAGGGAGCACACAACCCGTTGGAGGGCAAGACAGGTAACCCCGCTCCAGGTCAGGATATGTGGCCATTGGAAAACAATATGAGGTTGCAGGGAGACCGAGTTCCATCCACCAAAACCTCTTGGCCTCAATTCCTCCATCTGTAAAACGGGAGCGATAGCCCTTCCTTAGCTCACCTATAGGGTGGCTATAGAATTTTAAAAGATACTGTGCATTAGAATATGTCATTAACACAGTACAGGCCAGGGCCAGGCAGGATGGGTGTAAGTGGCAGCCTGGCCGCCTGTGGTGGACCGAGAGAGCTCGTGCCTGGCTCTGGCTGCAGCTGGGTCCATGTCTACCCCGTTGTTATCATGCAGTATTGTGGGCCCAATGTGGCCAAACCTCCCAGTTTCATTTTAATGGGAAATTCTCTGAATTTTAAAGATGAACAGATAACTCCCCAAAAATTTTAAACACTATGTGAATCAAACCAAATATATCTGTGGGTTGAAAATGTTCAATCTCTGTCTCTAGACAAACATAAGAAAGTGGTAACCGCCAGGACCATTTCTCTGGTGCCTGAAATTCTGCCCAGGCCTCTTCTCCCCAGCCCCCTAGGGCTCGCACCACAGCCAGAGGGGTGGTTTACAGTTGTGAGGATGGAGACCTAATAAGATGAAATTTGCCCACAAGCCACCCTTTTGCAATGTGAGGTGGTGCTTGGACCTGAGCCCAGTTTGCTGTCTTTGGCTGGAAACCCTGCTCCTCCGGCTGCTGTTCTGGAGGAGAGGGGATCTCCTGGGTCAGGGGCATTGGGAAAGGCTCCCAGGAGGGGGCAGGAAACCATCGGTGGAAGGAGCAGCACCAGCAAGAAGGGAAGTGTGGGGGCCGGGGAAGGCAGTGCTGAGCAGGTGTGGGAGGCAGAGGAAGGAGCAGGCCCCACTGCAGGGGCTCCCCCTCCAGGGCCTCCCCCTCCAGGGCCTTCCAGGAGCCCCTAAAGGCTTTTGGGCAGAAGATGACTTGAGTGATTCTTTAGGTAAGCTACTCTGGCACCATGGCTTAGGAAATGGCAGATGGAGAGATAACCCTCCAAAGCGAACAGGACAGTCATCCTTACCTCCCTCCATACCTGAGGAAGCTGAGGCTTAGAAGACCTGAGTGGCTCCCCCACGGTCCCACAGCTAAGTGACTCAGGTGGGACTGAGGCCCAGGTCTTCTACTTCTCAAACCAGTATGCTCTCCAGTGGGTGGGCAAGGATATAATTTTTTTCTTTTTTTTTGAGATGGAGTTTTGCTCTGTTGCCCAGGCTGAAGTGCAGTGGCATGATCTTGGCTCACTGCAACCTCCGCCTCCCGAGTTCAAGCGATTCTCCTGCCTCAGCCTCCCAAGTAGCTAGGACTACAAGCGCCCGCCACCACGCCCGGCTAATTTTTATATTTTTAGTAGAGTCATGGTTTCACTATGTTGGCCAGGCTGGTCTCGAACTCCTGACCTTGTGATCCCCCTGCCTCAGCCTCCCAAAGTGCTGGGATTACAGGTGTGAACCACCACACCTGGCTAGATAATTTCAAATATAGAATTGCACAGCATACATTTATTTCCTCCCTCCCTCCTCCTAAAAACACGTATGTTCAGACAAGGGTTTGAGCCTGGCAGGTGTGTGGCTTAGACCTGAGCTGACCCTGGGGACTTTGTGGTGGCTGCTCAGGAGGGTGGTTGTGCAGAGTCACTTCCCCTGCTTTTGCAATGAGGAAGAGTGGTGACGAGCACTGCTGGCCCCTCCAATGACATGCAGATGGCTCCCAGACAGCAGGTGCAGAGGAAGCACTCTCATAACCAGCAGGGGCTGGGGTGGGGTGGGAAAGGGAAGCCTGTGTTCTTTCACAAGCCCCCCGGGGCAGCAGCAGCAGCGCAAAGCAGGCACATTCAGAGCAGCAGGGGGTTAACACTAGGCACTATGACCCTGCCCCACCGCCAGCCCTGACGCCTCTGACCCCTCACACCTGTGGAGGGCCCTCAAGCAACCCCAAGCCATTAGGATTGTCAGCTGTGACCTCTACTCACCCAGCAAACACTGAGTGGGCTCTTACTAGGTGCCAGCACCATTTATTGTAAGCTGCAGCTAATTAGTAAACAAAAACCATCTCTTGGAGTCATGTTTTTAGTCTCAGCATTGTGATCAGCTGTGGGATTTCAGGAAAGTCACTTAACCCCTTTGAGCCGCGGTGGCCTCATCTGGGAAATGGGAGCATGAATCGCTACCTCATGGGATGCGATGATTCCGAAGATAACTGCACCTAGCCTAGGCTTCACCCACCTCCCTGCAAAGACAGAAGAGCCCAGGCCACCCTGGCTGTATGGAAAGCTCTGAAATTGGCAATGTGTGAAATTATTTGGGCTGGGGAATGGCAAGGGAGAGTGGCTGTAGCTTTTGTGGTGTGCTTTTGGTTTAGAAGCAGCTTGAACCAGAACAGGGACTGCTGCCTCTCAGTCTCTCTGGCCTCTCTGCCTCCTTCCGCCAGGCAGCACTAGGGCTCTGGCACCAACACTGTCTCCCTCTCCCTCTCTGCTGCAGGGAGCTGGGTATGCAGGATTCCTGTGGGACGCAGCAGCCAGCGTGGAGCTGAGAGACACCGGCTCACAGGAGAGCTCACCCAGCAACGGGCACGGGAAGCCAGCGGGCCCCAGCCCATACCTCGCATGGTTCAAGGTACCCGCTCCACGCTGTTTGTGACATGGAATCTACTTCTTTCTAAAAAGGAAAGAAAAGGTCTCATTTTGTAAAAACCATGAACAAGAGAAGTCTCGTCTTTTTGCCTTGATTTCAGTCCCTCATGGTTGGAGATTTTCGTCTCTCCTGGGGCTTCCTTGCCAGGTGAACTTGACCGGGGCAGGAATGAAAGGGATTTTGAGACTCTGAGCCCCTAGTAACTGGCATCTGGGCAGGAGAGAGGGAAAGGAGGTGAGGGGGAGGGGGAAGGAGGGAGATCCGGGATAGCTCCTGAACCTGAACCTCATCAGAGTCTCCTGGGGAGATTTTCCTACAGTCAGGGATTCCTAAACCCCACCAGACATAGAATTTGGGGAATGGGGCCCTGGATGGCCTGCTTTCCAAAAGCCCCTTCAGTGATCCTTCACCTTCCCGGCACTGGTTCACAAGGCCCAGTGTTTGAGAATGGCTGGATTAGAGGGCAGCAGAACTGGCTGGAGGTGCCCCTTCTTCTCAGCTGTGTCTCAGGCTTGATTCCTTTATTACCAGGGAGAAGGGCCCCTCAAGGGGTCATTTGGGTTTGTAGGGGGTTTAGGAGGAACTCTGGGCTGTGGGCCAAGGGCAGCCCCATCACTGGCATCACCCATGTGGGAGTCTCTCCCCCGCTAGAGTCTGGGAGCAGCTCAGCAGACTGATTGAGCACAGTCTCTCTGGTTCTCCCTGATGCCCTTGGGAAGTGTTAATGAACTGCAAAACGGTCAGAAGCTGGGCAGCAGAAGCCAGAGCAGGTCATGAAGTTGGCAGTCAATGAGCCTTATCCCCATGGCCCTTGACCGTGAACTCACAGGCCAGGTAAGCAGGAGCCCAGCAAGCACATCCCCTGCTGGGCATGCGCCCGCTGCTTCCTGTGTGCTCCAGAGAAGTTCTGGAGCCTGACAGTCACCTGAAACCCCAGCCCAGAAGGTATGTGCCCGTTTTGAGGCTGTAAGCCCCCGTGCTACCTTACACACTCGTAGCTATGAGTTGAGGGTGAGTGTGTGCTCACCCTGGGAGTTATTTGTCGCACCCAGGACCCCCTCTCATACCCCTGTCTATGATATTGACAGGGCCCTGTCTGCACACATACACCTGGGGGTGTCTCTGGGTTGTATCTGTGGTACTGATGTGTAAGTCAGCCAGGTATCATCACCTTTAAGTCTTCTCACACCACCCGTGGCCCCTTTTTTATGTCAAGTGGCTGTTCCAATATTGGGTGCATCACAGTCAGAACCAGCCAGTGTCACCAGAAGGAAGGCTGTTTTTTAAGGGCTTAATGAGAAAATGCTGATTAGCCCCAATCCTCTAAATAAAGCGGCCCCCTAAACAGGCACTTGGCCCCTTGTACTTCACGTCACATTCTAGGCCAGGTCGGTGGTGCGGTGCAGAGAGGAAGCTCATCTCTTCAGGCACCGTGCCCCCGACCTGGCCTTAAGATGCTTTCTCTAGCAGGCAGAGCTGCAGCTGCAGAGCTCTTGGTCCTGGGTGGTGGCAAACTGGAACCACATCCGTAAGATAAGACTGGCACCCTCTACTTCCTGGGGGCTTCCCCTAAACCCCTTCCCTTCCTGGCAGTGCTGTGTTGGTTGCCATGACAAATGGAAGGGCAAGATTGTTAAGCCCTGAGCAGCTGAACAGTGCTGTGATGTCCAGAGACAAACTCTGCCCCTGTGTTTCTGCACTTGCCCTTTGGGATACAGGGCTGGGGCGTGTTCTAGCTGCCCAGGTTCTGTAAGCTTTTGGTTTGGACACATTTGAAATTAGGTTAAAGTGAGCATCTGGGTATAGTGGGCTCCAGAGAGCAAAGAACACAGAGGGGCATGTGTGGGAGGTGTAGGGAGGCGGAGGTGGCAGATCACAGCAGTGGGTCCTGGCAGGAGACCTCAGGCTGGCCCTGTGGAGAAAAGCTCCAAGTCTGTAATAACAACCAGGTGTCAGAGTCACCTCCTTCTTTGATTGATTGATTGAATTGGGGTTTCAATATGTTGCCCAAGCTGGTCTCAAATCACCTCAAGTGATCCTCCCACCTTAGCCTTCCAAAGTGCTTGGGGTTGTGGCCAGGTGTGATAGCTCATGCCTGTAATCCCTGGTATCCCAGAACTTTGGAATCCCAGAACTTTGGAAGACTGAGGCAGGCAGATCACTTGAGGTCAGGAGTTCGAGACCAGCCTGGACAACATGGTAAGGTCTCTACTAAAAATACAAAAATTAGCTGGGCATGGTGGCGCACACTTGTAATCCCAGCTACTTGGGAGGCTGAGGCAGGAGAATCACTTGAACCTAGGAGGCAGAAGTTGCAGTGAGCTGAGATCACGCCACTGCCCTCCAGCCTGGGTGACAGAGTGAGATTCCTTCTCAAAAAAAAAAAAAGTGTTGGAATTCGAGGCATAAACTGCCATGCCTGGCCTCCCACCTCTTTCTTATATATGACTGTTTAGAAAGAAAGAAAAAAACTCAAGACATTTGCAGATACACAGATATGCCCAATTTTTAGGCTCTAAGGGAGGAGTAGGAAGTAGGATGTTAGGAGTGGACTGGTAGAAGAAAATAGTTCTTGTTCCTGCAGGCGCCTTGGAAAAATTGAAGATTAAAGACCTTGGATTATTTCCTGGGGGTGTGAGCCAGTCTTGTTCTTGTTTACCGTTGTCAACACTGCACAAAGCAATTTATGAGTCGGTTGTAACGGATACAGGAAATACAAGCTTCTGAGCCTCTCCCTGTTGCTTTGTTTCCCACTGCCCAGGTGGGAAGTCACGACCTGACCCTTGTTAACCTTCACCTGGCAGCCCTGACCCTCCCGGGGAGCGAGAATCCAAGCAAGAATCACAGTGATGGTCACCGGTTGGCGAGCTTGGCACAGACCCTACAGGAAACCCTGAAAGGTAGGAAATCGTCTTTCTCCATGGCTCGGCCAGTCTTTTGCAGAGCAGCAGCACTGCCTCTTCCGAGCTATCTCTGACCACTTGGGCTGGCTGTTTGCCGGCAATGTGAGTTGCAGGTACGGGGGACAGTCAAACCTCCAGTATCTCATGGAGTCCAGCTGACCCTGCACGGCCACATGGTTGTCTCTGTGGACCTAGCATATGCGTTCCAAGGTGTCAGCTCTGTGGCTTTTTAGCCTCATTTAGATGGAAAAGGATTGGGGGGGAGAATATAAGTGATGATGCCCTTCCCCAGGGCAGCTCATCCTGGGTCCAGCTGCCTCAGGCATCACTATGGTGGTGCTCCCTGCGAATTTGCATGTGCTCTTCCTGTGAATGAGAGATGGGCGTGACAAGGGGAATTGGTAAATTCCAGATTTTCGGTGAATTGAGTTTTTCTCCCTGCTGGGATACAGAGCATGTTGAAGAAGCCCTGAACCTGTCAGAAATGCTGGGTTTCAATCTTGTAGGACCTCAGGCAAGTCACCAAACCACTTCAAGCTCCCATCTGACGGGGGATAGTACTCATCTCATAGCAGTACCCAGAGGGTTAACTGTCTGCAGCAATACCAAGCACATAGTAGGGACTCTATGTACATGAGCTGACTCTAAAACACGAGAAGAATTAAGAGAACGTGAAAAGAGCTGAATTCTGGCCAGGCGCCGTACTCATGCCTCTAATCTCAGCACTTTGGGAGGCCAAGGCGGGAGGATCACTTGAGCCCAGGAATTCAAGAGCATCTTGGGCAACACAGTGAGACCCCATCTCTACAAAAAAATGAAAAAAATTAGCCGGGCATGGTGGTGCACACCAGTAGTCCCAGATACTCGGCAGGTTAAGGAGGAAAAATCACTTGAGGCCAGGAGGTTGAGGCTGCAGTAAGCTACGATCGCACCACTGTACTCCAGTCTGGGCAACAGAGCAAGATGCCATCCCTTAAAAAAAAAAAGGAGCTGAACTCCAGCAGAAAGGGGGGCTATGTCCCAACAAATATAGATGTTTTCTGCACCTGGTTTACCAAAAGGAAAGGTTGACAAGGCTGTCAAGACCGTGAGATTGTCCTCCTGGCTTGATTTTTCAGAATGCTAACCTTGTCTAGGTGAGCTTATAGCTGGAGGCCTGGAATTCTCTTCTGCCTTTTGAGTCTTAACCGATATTCTCTAGCTTTCTAAGACTTCCTTGTTAAACTGGCCCCTCACATTGGGAGATTCATGAAGATTTGACTACAAAAATATTTCTGTCAAAATTAGGCTCACATTTTAAAGGATGTATGTATGTATTTGAAATTGCATTTCTAACAAAAAAGATTTTTTTATTGTGGTAAAATATATATAACATAAAATTGGTCATTTTAATCATGTTACATATTCAGTTCAGTGCTACTAATGTATTCAGACTGCTGTACAAACATTACCACCATCCATCTCCAGAACCTTTTCATCTTCATTCAACAATGTCTCCCCATGCGCCCCTCCCTGCAGCCCCTGGCACCCACCATTCTACTTTCTGTCTCTATTAATTTCACTACTCTAGGTTCCCCATATAAGTAGAATCATGCAACATTTGTCCTTTTGTGTCTGGCTTGTTTCACTTAGCGTAGTATCTTCAAGGTTCCTCCATGTTGTAGCATGTGTCAGAATTTCCCCACTTTCTGAGGCTGAATAATATCCCACTGTGCATCTGCCCACCATATTTTGTTGCTTATCCATTCACCTGCTGATAGACACTTGGCTGGCTTCCACCTTTGGCCTATTGTGAACAATGCTGCTGTGAATATTGGTGTGCAGCGGCTTTTATTTTGAACCAGGACATGCCGTAACCAAGGTTCTACTTCAAGGATGAGTCCTCAGGCTAAGAACAGTCAGAAGATGTGCTATCTAAGAAGCAGCTGTGTGGGAAACTGTCCACCCATCGTTAGACTCTAATCTAAAAAAGCACGACTTGATAGCTTGTCACATCTGTGGACATTACTATTGTTCCTGACCTCAAACTATACGTGGAAGCAGAAAGGAAAGATGCCACCTCCTAAGTTCTCAGACAGCCTTAGGGAGTCACCTTCCCCCTACCTCGCCCCTGGTATCCAGGGAGTGGTCAGGATTTGGGCAGAAAACCTTGGGCAGGTTATTATTCCAGATTGCCAAGGTAATATTGAGCCACAGCCTGGCTTGGCCTTGACTTGTCCGAGTAGGGACAGTGACTCATGCTGCTTGTGTCCCCTGCTTGTAACAATTGTTAACTGGTGACACTCTAATTGTTAACTGGTGACACTCCAGACCCAGGGATTCAGGAAGCAATCCAGCCTGCCCAGGTCTAACTAGGGTAAACAGGTCAGCAGAGGGGTTCAGCTAAAGCAAAGACAAAGCCTTCATTCCATAGGCTTCTGTCAGAGCAAGCAGAACTGATATGGTTAGCAAGCTCTGGGCCTTTCTGCCTTTGTCTGGAACGTGCATGCAGGCTGACGTCAATGGGGATATGCTGGTCCCCTGGTGGAACTTTCTTCTCTCAGACCTCATTGGGGCTTGGGGACAGGGTCTCCCTCTGTGAACTGAGTAAGAGTGAAACAGGGTGTATAGTAACACTTGACATCTGGGCAGAGGGTCCCTCAGTGGGAACCGGTTCCTGCAGTTGTCACTGGCATTTTATGAATCTAGAGACTCTCTGAGGAAGTCAGCCCACAGCGTTCTCCTCTCACTGCTGGGAATAAAGGGAGTGACAAAGGAGCCCAGCCCAGACGAGCGGCTTTTTAGGAAGAGAATCAGGCTCCTATGCATCTACCTGTGGATTCTCAGAGGCAAGAACTGCCTGATGTTATCACTGACACGGATTCAACCAGAAGAACATAAGTTGTCAGAAATCCAGATGTGCTCATTCAAAAAGAGAAGCACTGTCACTCCTGAAGCTACACAGAGCTGGCTCGACTGACCCTTGCTACCAGCATCTCTCCTGGTTTTGGAGTTGTCTTTTTCAGCCCAGACCTTTTCAGGCCTGCATCCCCGTGAAAACCTCCCTCATTATGTGGGAACTTTGTTTTCTTTGATATTCAGTGAATGTAGCATCTTTCTCTTTGTTCCTGGGGCATTTGTGGTTCCACTTGTCTGGTGACCGACCACATAGTTATTGAGTGCCTCCTGATGCACTTCATGTCGCAGTGAACAGCAGCCACATCCATGTGGTTCTTTCATTCTAGCCTTTTGTGATGAGCCCTGGATTTGAGGCCTGGCCTGGTGACTTTGGGCAGACCTTCCCACCTCTGGGAGCCTCAGTTTCCTACCTGGAAAGGGGAGATGGTAATAGCACCTGCCCC
The DNA here is from genome assembly GCA_963573385.1 of Cacajao melanocephalus. Classification (NCBI taxonomy): domain Eukaryota; kingdom Metazoa; phylum Chordata; class Mammalia; order Primates; family Pitheciidae; genus Cacajao; species Cacajao melanocephalus. The sequence goes on from CAUYLG010059109.1 coordinate 31,397, forward strand.
ACGGGTTGTGGCTGTTAAGTGTCATGCTATCGAGGAAGTGGTCAGCACAGTGCCATGACTATTATTCAAGCTGGCACTGATTTCTCCACGGCGTGGGTGGCCCTGCAGGAGAGGCTTCCATCCCACCCACTGTCCTCACGCCTCCTGGAGGAGGGCGCCACCTGCAATGCGCATGCGCCCTCTGGTGGTGGCCCGAGTGGCTTCCCTGCAGATTCCTTTCCCTCCAGCCGTTGTTACCGAAGCACATCCGTGGCCAGGAAAAAAAGATTTGCCAAGTGTCTAAGATACATTTATGACTTCGTTTATGAACTGCTTTCCCTAAAGCCTCCTTCACAAGGTGTGGCAGAAATGCCACCTCCTGCTGTGGGACAAGGGTCAGGCAGAGCCAAGGGGAGTTCCGCAGAGCCCAGCTTGGGGGGCAGGTGTTCTTTCAGGATTTCTACTCGCTTTGTGTGGAAAATACTTCATGACTATTCCACTTCCTCTAGAGTAAATCAGACTGTGGGAGAAATGTCTAAAATGCTTTAAGAGAAAAACCTTTCCCCCTTGGCCCTGAAATCCCCTTGTAGTTCTTATACACAAATATTTAACTTTCCGCTGGGTGTCTCTCCCTGATAAACGTGTGAAGCTGGATCAGGAAACTGATCAGGAAGAGGGCCCAAGCTACATGTGAGTGCCCGTGCCAGGCACTTCTGCTGGCTCCTCTAATCCTGACACCAACCTGGGAGGCAATGGCTTGTTCTTTCTCTTTTATGGACTAAAAGGCTTGCCAAGGTCTCGAAGCTGGGAAGGGATAAACCTTGAATTCCATACTCAGAGTCATCCAGCTGTTTTCTCTTAGAACCGGGGCTGAGAACCACTGTTTTCTTTCTTTCTTTTTTTGACACAGTCTCACTCCAGCCCTGGCTGGAGTGCAGTGGAGCAATCTAGGCTCACTGCAACCTCTGCTTCTCGGGTTCAAGCTCTTCTCCTGCCTCAGCCTCCCAAGTAGCTGAGATTACAGGTGCCCACCACTATGCCTGGCTAATTTTTGTATCTTTAATAGAGATGGGGTTTCACCATGTTGGCCAGGCTGGTCTCGAACTCCTGACCTCAGGTGATCCGTCCACCTTTGCCTCCCAAAGTGCTGGGATTAACCAATGTGAGCCACCGCTCCCAGCCTAGAGCCACTGTTTTCAAATATGCTCCTGTGTTGGGTTTTGTTTCATTTTCGGCCCCTCAGTGACCACCCTTCCTCCTAGCTAATCTGGATTAATAAGGTGAAATGAGGATTTGGGAGAACAGGACACTGAAGTGTCATTGTTTTCAGAGAATATGATTGTCAGTTTGTTACACCTAAAGTTAAAAAAAAATTATTCCCAGTAAGAGAATTAAGAAAACTGCCTAGTTACAAAATAAAAATAAAAATTAGTCCTTTTGATATACATCAATAATAACCTATAGAAATAAAAAATTAAAAAATAATCATTAGAGAAAATATAATGGGATAAAACAAAGATCCCATTCATAATAAAAATCGAAAATATAAAATACTTAGACTATGGTAAAGTGAAGGAAACGATAAGCCTTTAGCAAAGATTTTTTTTTTAAGAGATTCTTGCATCAGTGGAGAACCATAGCATGGTGTTCTTGGGTGAGCCATGCTGACAGCTTGAGGTATCCGTCCTTACTATGTTTCTGCGTAGTTGACTGCACCAGGTCTCAGCAGAGCTCTCAATGTTCTAGGTGTGGTTCCCACATCTGGCTGGGCATGGAATCCCAGAGAGCTTCAGGAAGTGCTGAATACCAGGCCACCAGAGACACTAAATCAGAGTCTCTCCAGGTGGACTCCAATTTCTGAGAGTGGGACTCAAGCATTAACATTTTTTGAACCCCCAATGCCCCAAGGGCTTTTTGTAGAGCCACCCCTCCCACTTCAGTCAGAGAAGCTCCACTTTTACCCTCTCTACTCTTGGGGCTTCCTACAGGATCTCATTTGAGAAAAGGAACACTCCCTACTCCCCCCCATGCATTTTAAAAAGAAAAAAATGTTTAGCTAGGCACAGTGGCTCACGCCTGTAATCCCAGCACTTTGGGAGACCGAGGTGGGCAGATCACCTGAGGTCAGGAGTTCGAGACCAGCCTGGCCAACATGATGAAACCCTGCCTCTATTAAAAATACAAAAATTAGCCAGGCGCAATGGCACGCATCTGTAATCCCAGCTACTCGGGAGGCTGAGGCAGGAGAATTGTTTGAACCTGGAAGGCAGAGGCTGCAGTGAGCCGAGATCGCGCCTCTGCATTCCAGCCCGGGTGACAGAGTGAGACTCTTTCTCAAAAAAACCTTAAAACTGCTTATTTGAAGCCGATCCATCTCCAGGATGTACTGTGAAGAAAAAAAAGTAGGAATTGATAGGTAAAGTTACTATCACTTGAGTGAAAACAACTATAAATATACACATCTGCTCCTCTCTGTGTACAGTGTCTAAAAGGAGACACAAGGAACAGAGAAGAGCCTTAAAGTTAACTTGAGTTTAGTTTTCAAAAAATTTTTGCAATAAAAGTTTCAATATCCTGAGAATATGTAAACATTTTAAATGAAAGAATATTAAAACATATAGTAGTAGCTTAAAAAAAGATGGATAGAATAAAGCTCAGAAATAGATGTTATACCAAAGATATTTAAGATAACAGGCAAGTATTATAATTTAGTTGAGAAAGAAAGGATTCTTCTAGAAGTGATACTGGCAGAGGGGGTTAATTATTTGTATGAAAAATAAAAGTAAATTCCAGGCAAGTTAAAGAGTGAAATGTATCATCGCATAGGAGGCAGTGGGAAAATAAAAGTGAAATGTAAGAAACGAAACCATAAAAAGAACTTAGTGGATATTTGTTTGATTTTGGAGACTCTCTAGGAAAATTCTGCCAGATTGTACATTAAAAATTTTTTTATTTAACTTTTGTGTTTTTTCAGCTTCAGTTTGGTCATAGAGCAAATGAAAAGGCAAATGAGAAACTAAAAACCAGTTCCTATTGATATTTTTATATATGGAGAGTTCATATAAATCAATAAACAAAACACTAATACCCTGTACAAAACATAGACACGGCAGGCACACCTGGCACCCAGGTCTTGTTTCTGATGCCATTCTCCGATGAAGGGAACAGGGCTCCTCAGAGAAATGGCTGATGCTAGGACTGAGAAAATACATAGCATGGTAGGCCAGGCGCAGTGACTCACGCACATAATCCCAGCACTTTGGCAGGCTGAATCGAGTGAATCGCTTGAGGTCAGGAATTTGAGACCAGCCTGGCCAACACAGTAAAACCCCATCTCCACTAAAAATACAAAAATTAGCTTGGCATGGTGGTACATGCCTGTAATCCCAGCTACCCAGGCGGCTGAGGCAGGAGAATGGCTTGAACAGAGAGGCAGAGGTTGCAGTGAGCTGTGATCCACCATTTCACTCCAGCCTGGGCAACAGAGCAAGACTCTGTCTCAAAAAGAAAAAAGAAAAAGAAAAAGAAATGTATACACACACACACACACACACACACACACACGCAGACACACACACTGGAGCATCTTGTAATGTCAGAAGGAAGTACTCAAAAAAACCTGCTGGGTACATGTCAAAAGGACACATGAGCCAACAAAAAGATCGCTCAGTGACCAAAGCTGGGAAAATTTCAGGAACAAAGTAAACGACATAGTACTGGATATAACTCAAGGTATACCCAAGTAATACCTCATACATATCCATGAGTCCATATTAATATAAGTAAGTGGTTGAAAAATTAAAAGATAGGAAGAAGAGAGCCATCCCTTGTGCAGCAGAATTCCAAATAATGTGTGTAGATACTCCACCCTAAAGGAGGAGGAGCACAACTTAATTTTCTACAAATAGAAGACATTTTCACATATCAAATGAATGTTTTGGTGAGGGATGCAGCGAGAGGAATTTCCTTAGGTTGCTGAAGAGGGTTGAAACCAGAGCAGCCTTGGAAAGCAGGCTGATGTATTTACCCAGAGCCTTAACAATGGCTGTACTTTTTCATGAGGACTCTATATAGTTTCATGGACAGAAAGCTGCCAGGCACAGTGGCTGACACCTATAATCCCAGCACTTTGGGAGGCCAAGGCAGGTGGATCACTTGAGGTCAGGAGTTTGAGACCAGCCTGACCAACATGGTGAAACCCTGTCTCTACTAAAAATATAAAAATTAGCCAAGCATGGTGGTGGGTGCCTACAGTCCCAGCTACTCAGGAGGCTGAGACAGGAGAATAACTTGAACCCAGGATGTGGAGTTTGCAATGAGCCAAGATTGTGCCACTGCACCACTGCACTCCAGCCTGGGCAACAGAGTGAGATTTTGTCTCAAAAAAAAAAAAATATGCAGGGATACAGATATTTCAAGAGATGCTGTTCACTTCAGCATTATTTATAGCAATGGCTACTGGGAACAGCCTTAAAAGTGACCAGCAGGAGGAAAATGGTGTATTATGTACATCAACATGACGGGACGGATGGATACTGTGGGCTGCCCATTGAATGCCAGGAAGACCCAGGGTTTTCCCTTGGTCTCTTGATCTGAATTTGACCCTCAGGCAGACGGCACAGTTTCCAATCGAGGAGTGGCTGCTGCTTATATCTCCAGCCCCATCTTTAACATCTGGCTTCTTGATACTGAACCTCAGGTACCTACCCACCCCCAGGAAGCGAGGCTGTTTCTTAACTCCCTGCCCTCGCATCTGTGTTGAACCGAGCACTTCTGTGCATCCCCTGAGACCCAAGTCAGGCATTGCCTCCTCCAAGAAGCCTTCCCTGACCACCTTTCCCTATGCTATGTTGGTTTCAGTATGTGTTTTTGTTTTTGTACCTACTCTCTGCTCTTGTCTGTTTTCTAGTCTGTCTCTCAGAGCAGGAGTTCCGTTTTTTTGTTTGTTTTTTTTTTTTTTTTTGAGACAGAGTCTCGCTCTGATGCCCAGGCTGGAGTGCAATGGTGCAATCTCGGCTCACTGCAAACTCCACCTCCTGGGTTCAAGCGATTCTCCTGCCTCAGCCACCCTAGTAGCTGGGATTACAGGTTCTTGCCACCACGCCCTGCTAATTTTTGTATTTTTAGTAGAGACAGGGTTTCACCATGTTAGCCAAGCTGGTCTTGAACTCCTGACATCAGGTGATCTGCCTGCCTCAGCCCCCCAAAGTTTTGGGATTATAGGCATGAGCCACTGCACCCAGCTAAGAATATTTCTTTATAATACTGAAAAGGTTAACTCGGTGCAGGTGGGAGCAGCCGGAGAAAACCATTCATATAAAGCAGTGATAGCCACAGGTCTCTTCTAAGATGCTTGGGATCAGTTGGCCCTTACCAAGTAACAAACCACCTCACAACTGAGTAATTTAAAGCAACGGCTTGGCGGTGGTTCACACCTGTAATCCCTGCACTTTGGGATGACGAGGCGGGCAGATCAATTGAGGTCAGGAGTTAAAGACCAGCCTGGCCAACATGGTGAAAACCTGTCTCCACAAAAACACAAAAAGTAGACAGCTGTGATGGTGCATGCCTGTAATCCCAGCTACTCGGGAGGCTGAGGCAGGGGAATTGTTTGAACCCAGGAGGCTGAGGTTACAGTGAGCTGAGATCACACCACTGCACTCCAGCCTGGGTGACAGAGTAAGACTCTGTCTCAAAAAAAAAAAAAAAGCAACTACAATTATTGTTATTATTATAGTTGGATTGGGCTCAGCTGAGTGTTTCTGATGCAGGTCAGGCAAGCCCCAAAACTGGGGCTTAGCCTGAGAGAGTTCTCGACTTTGCCCAGGAAAGAATCCAAGGGTAAGATGGGGAAGTTAAACAGCAACGTCTATTGACGCCGCTGTGCACAGCAGCACAGGTACTGCTCCTGACGGAGCAAGACTGCCCCATAGACAGTGTGCCCAGAGTAGCAGCTCAGAGGCCGTTCTGCACTCATACCCACTTGTAATTATATGCCAATTTAAAAACAGTTTATTTGGCTGGGCCTGGTGGCTCACGCCTGTAACCCCAGCACTTTGGGAGGCTGAGGTGGGTGGATCATGAGGTTAGGAAATCGAGACCACCCTGGCTAACAGTGAAGCCCCGTCTCTACTAAAAATATTTTTTAAATTAGCCAGGCATGGTGGTGGGTGCCAGTAGTCCCAGCTACTCAGGAGGCTGAGGCAGGAGAATCGCTTGAACCCAGGGGGCGGAGGTTGTAGTGAGCTGAGATCATGCCACTGCACTCCAGCCTGGGTGACAGAGCAAGACTCCAACTCAAAAACAAAACAACACACACAACAACAAAAAATCAGTTTATGCAGAAATTTCTAGGATGAGAGTGGTAACTTCTGGGTCGTTGGGTTGTTGCCATGGAAAGGGATGGTAACTTCCAGAGGTTGCCATGGCAGTGGTAAACTAACATGGCACAGTGGTGGGCGGGTCTTATGGAAAGCTGCTTCTGCCCCAACCTGTTTTAGCTAGTCCTCAATTTGGTCGGGTGTTTGAGCCCTGCTTCTGGAGTCGAGTCCCACCTCCTACCTCAGTTTTTCCACTGGTGTCACCTGGTCCACTATGTGACCACGGTTGGCTGGCAGGTGGGCGGGAGCTGGTTGGTCTGGGTCCCAGATGGCCTCACTCACATGTCTGCATTTGACTGAGGTGATGGGGCAACCTGAGCCAGGTTAATCTCCTTATCAAGCAGACCAGACTTCACATGGCAGCTGGTCCCTAAAAGAAGCAAGAGAGGCCAACCCCCAGCACACAAATGCTTTTTTTTTTTCTTTTTTGAGGCGGAGTCTCGCTCTGTCACCAGGCTGGAGTGAAGTGTCACGATCTCGGCTCACTGCAACCTCTGCCTCCTGGGTTCAAGCGATTCTCCTGCCTCAGCCTCCGGAGCAGCTGGGACTACAGGCACGCACCACCACACCCGGCTAATTTTTTGTACTTTTAGTAGAGACGGGGTTTCACCATGTTGGTCAGGATGGTCTTGATCTCTTGACCTCATGATCCTCCCACTTCGGCCTCCCAAAGTGCTGGGATTACAGGCGTGAGCCACCACACCCGGCCAGTACTGTGGACTTTTAAAAGTATCTGGCTGGGTTGCAGTGGCTCACGCTTGTAATCCCAGCACACTGGGAGGACAAGGTGGGAGGATCACTTGAGCTGGGAGTCTGAGGCCAGCCTGGGTAACATAGTGAGACCTCATCTCTACAAAAAATTTTAAAAATTAGCCAGGTACAGGGGCTCATGCCTGTAGTCCCAGCCACTCAGGAGGCTGAGGTGGGAGGATCACTTGAGCCTGGGAGGTAGAGTTTGCAGTGAGGCAAGATGGTGCCACTGCATTCCAGCCTGGACAACAGAGAAAGACCCTGTCTCAAAAAAATAGACAATAAAAGTGTATCTACCACATGTTCTCTCCTCGTTGCCGCTGCCAAGGATATCCTTACAAATAGGCAGGAATGGATGTTGGGCACTTGCCAACGAACAGTAATCCCATACTCCTGGGATCGAGTGCAAGGTGATTAAAAGTGCATTTTCCCAGATGTATCTGGGGACACCAGTCCCATGAAATAAGATGTTATGGGCTACAATTTGTCTCCCACCTCCAAATTTATTTTATTATTTATTTATTTATTATTTTTTGACACAGAGTCTCACTCTGTTGCCCAGGCTGGAGTGCAATGGTGCCATCTCAGCTCACCGCAACCTCTGCCTCCCGGATTTAAGCAATTCTTCTGCCTCACCCTCCCAAGTAGCTGGGGCTACAGGCTCATGCCACCATACCCAGCTAATTTCTGTATTTTTAGTAGAGATGGGGTTTCACCATGTTGGCCAGGCTGGTCTCAAACTCCTGACCTCAAGTGATCCGCCTGCCTCGACCTCCCTAAATGCTAGGATTACAGGTGTGAGCCACCACGCCTGACCTCTACCTCTAAATGTATGTGTTGAGGCTTTAACCCTCAATGCCACTGTATTTAGAGGTAGGACCTTTGAGGAGGTAATTAAGGTTAAATGAGGTTTTAAGGGTGAGACCTTAATTTAATAGGACTGGTGGCCTCATAAGAAGAGACATCAGAAGTGCATGTGCTCAGAAAAAAACGCCACATGTGAGGCCACAAGGAGGCCTCACCAAAACCAGCCCTCCTGGTGCCTTGATCTCAGATGCCGCCAGAACTGTGAGAATATAAATATGTGTTGTTTAGGACACCCAGGCTGTGGTTTTTGTTATGGGAGCCCAAGCTGAATAATACATAAGGGTTCCTGGGTTAAATAAGTTTGGGAACCTCTGTGTGCAATACTGACCTTCCCCCACTCCCCTGGAGATTCCCAAAGCTCTTTAGCATCTTAAAGGCTCTGAGAAGTTCCTCAGCAAAGAAATCTCTAGTTTCACACAACGCTTCTCAAATGCGTTTGAACATTAGATTTCTCGACACCTCCGACTGCCCCAGGAAGCTGCATTGGTTCCGCAGGGCTGCAGTAACAAACTGCCCCAAGCTTGACGCCTTTGTTCTCTCACAGTTCTGGAGACCAGAAAGTCAAGGTCAAGGTGTTGGCAGGCGTGGCTCCTTCGGGAGGCTGTGAAGGAGAATCTGTTCCCTGCCCATCTCCTGGCTTCCAGTGGCTGCGGGGACCCCGAGCTTCCTAAGCTCAACTCCCAGCGCTGCGTTTGCCTTCACATGGCCTTCCCCTCTGTGTCTCACTCTCTTTTTCTTTGTTCCTTTTTTGAGGGACAAGATCTCACTCTCTCTCACAGGTTGGAGTACAGTAGGCTCATCCAGTGAACCGTGACAGCACCACTGCCGCCTTGACTTCCCGGGCTCAAGTGATCCTCCCACCTCTGCCTCCCGGGTAGCTGGGTGCGTACCACCATACCCAGCTAATTTTTTGTAGGTACAGGGTCTCATTTTGTTGCCCAGGCTGATCTTGAGCTCCTGGACTCAAGTGATCCACCCACCTGAGCCTCCCAAAGTGCTGGGATTACAGACGCGAGCCACTGCGCCCAGCCGGGATCTCACCCTCAATTCCATTTCTCTCATCAGCAGTCCAGGCATTGAGTTTAGGGCCCACCCTGAATCCAGCATGATCCTTAACTTCATTACTTCCACAAAGACCCTATTCCAAATACGGTCACATTCACAGGGTCCAGGTGCACATGTCTTTCAAGGGCATCATTCAGTCCGCTGCAGAAGCCAAAACACAACCAAGGTGGCTGCTGAGTGCAGACACAGCACTGAAGGTGAGGGCCCCTGCCCCTGGCTGGTGTCTGCAAGCTGAGGGTCCATCCCCTCCAGGGGACGTGCTGGGGAGGACACCCTCTCTGCCTGACGCGCTGGCTCCTGAGTCCTCGTTTCTAACCTCTGCTGACCATCCCCCACAAACACATCTCGGTGTGGGCCAGGTGGGGCTTTTGCTCTATTCCTTCTAAATGTGGCTGGACTTCCTGACCCTGCCCTTCCTGTTTTGGCCTGAAAAACAGGGCCTGTCTTTCTGGGGAACATTTGCAAAAAAAGCAATGCCCACCTGGTGACAGCTTGGCAGGCAGGCTCCCACAGAGCCATCCTGGAGCCCTCCTCCCACGGCCCCTTCCCACATGCGCCTCCTGCCCAGAACCCTTCACTGCTCCCAGGACCTCCAGGAGGAAGTACGACCTCCTGCTCCTCCTTCCAGAGTTGGACTTCCAGGATGTAGGGAGTATGTTCCTGCAGCTTCCCCCAAGAGGCCCACCTCTGTCTATCCTGCTGCTCATCCTGGCTGGCACCCCAGCCCTTCCTCCCCACACCTGTCCACAGCCCCGTGTGCCTACAAGCCACTGCAACCTCCGCCTCCTGGGTTCAAGTGACTCTCCTGCCTCAGCCTCCCGAGTAGCTGGGATTACAGGCACATGCCACCGTGCCCAACTAATTTTTGTATTTTTAGTAGAGATGGGGTTTCACCATGTTGGCCAGGATGGTCTCAATCTCTTGACCTTGTGATCTGCCCACCTCGGCCTCCCAAAGTGCTGGAATTACAGGTGCACCTGGCCTAGAGATTTTCTGATTGGCAATTGTCTGAAAGAATTGTTATTATCTAAAGACATGGAACCAATGGAAAGGAGTGTGTGGGTTAAGATAAGCGGTTGTGTAGACCAAGGTTCTTATTATGTAGATAAAATCTCATAGGTGACTGCCCTTAGAGGCAACAAATGACAAATTTTTCCTATTCAGATCTTTTTTTTTTTTTTTTTTTTTTTGTGGAAACAGAGTCTCACTCTTGTTATCCAGGCTGGAGTGCAGCGGCATGATCTTGGCTCACTGCAACCTCCACCTCCCAAGTTCAAGGGACACTCCTGCCTCAGCCTCCCGAGTAGCTGGGATTACAGGCAGCCACCACGCCCAGCTAATTTTTGTATTTTTAGTAGAGACAGGGTTTCACCATGTTGGCCAGGCTGCTCTCAAACGCCTGACCTCAGATGATCCACCCGCCTTGGCCTCCCAAAGTGCTGGGATTATAGGCATGAGCCACCGGGCCTGGCCCTCTTCTACTCAGATCTTTAAAAGGAACTGGACTCTCAGCTAATCTCTTCAGGATAAGAAAAAGATCTGGAAAGGGAAGGAGCTTCTCTATAGAACACACATTTCCCCCACAAGAGGAAGTTTTGCAGGGCCATTTCAAAATTATCAACAAGGGCAGGTGAGGTGGCTCACTCACGCCTGTAATCCCAGCACTTTGGGAGGCTGAGGCAGGTGGATCATGAGGTCAAGAGATTGAGACCATCCTGGCCAACATGGTGAAACCCCGTCTCTACTAAAATACAAAAATTAGCTGGGCGTGGTGGCGCGCGCCCGTAGCCCAGCTACTCAGGAGGCTGAGGCAGGAGAATTGCTTGACCGGGGAGGCGGAGGTTGAAGTGAGCCAAGATTGCGCCACTGCACTCCAGCCTGGGCGACAGAGCGAGCAAGACTCTGTCTCAAAAAAAAAAAAAAATTAAACGAAATATATTTAGGGATAAAATACTTTCATTTCTTTCAGGGCCTGCTGTCATGTCATGCTATACTAGAGTCAGTTTCGAATTTGATATTTATGGCTAGAAAGAAGCTGTTTGATCAGTCTTAAGATCTGTTTTAATGTTAATGCTGGACTGTGCCTGAACTGGGGAGGAAGGCAGGTATAATGAGCATGGCTAACACCCTCCCCGCCCCCACTTCCCATCATGGCCTGAACTCATTTTTCAGGTTTACTTTAGAATCCCCTTGGCTGAGAGGAGGGGACCATTCAGTCAGCTGGGGAGTCTTAGAATTTTATTCTTGGTTTACAGGGCTGGGGACTAGAAAAGCTGACCTTAGGGCTGGGAAGGTGGGAGAGGGCGCGTCTGTGGCGTGGAGAGGGGCTGAAGCACCCTTTGTCTTAGAGATGGGTGGGAGGGATGTTCTCTGAGTTCAGTTTCCTTCCCCACTCTGTGGGTGTTTGGGTGGCCCCAGGAATCCTATTTGCATAAGGGGCCAAAGGCTCCTGGGGACTTGGGAAGAAGGAATTTATTTTAACTTGCAAATGTGTTCTGATAATTAAAGTAATACTGAAAGGGCAAATGAATTGTATGAATTTAAACATGTTCAAAAACTCAAAAGAAAAAACTCGCCTGCAGTTCTACCATGACTAGAATTCTGTGTCTGGCACTGGCTGCGTATTTGTTGCTATTTGTCTCACAGTGTACGCTTTTCGCTTGCAGGCTAGTCTCTTAATGCAGGAGACCCTCACGGTAGAAAAACTAGAAAATCCAGCTAGCCCAAGGAAAACAATTTTATTAAGTCACTTATAATCCTACTCCCTGAAGAGATTTTGTTTTTGTGTCTATATTTATTTGATTACTGATACCTTTAACCTTTTTTTTTTTTATGAGACAGAGTCTTGCACTGTCACCCAGGCTGGAGTGCAGTGGTGCGATCTTGGCTCAGGGCAACCTCTGCCTCCCAGGTTCAAGCAATTCTCCTGCCTCAGCCTCCCCGAGTGGCTGGGATTACAGGCGCCCGCCACCACACCCGGCTAATCTTTTGTATTTTTAGTAGAGACAGGGTTTCATTATGTTGGCCAGGCTGGTCTCGAACACCTGACCTCGTGTTCACACCTCCCTCGGCCTCCCAAAGTGCTGGGATTACAGGCAGGAGCCACCACGCCCAGCCACGTTTAAACATTTTTGCAGGTTTATTAGCTGTCTGGGTTTCTTTGGTGCCTTATTCATCTGTTTGGACTGTTTACATCGTATTGATGTCAACCTTCCGTGGTATTTATACAAATATCTTTTCCAGTTTGTGATTTGTTCTTAAAATGTTTAGAGCATTTTTTTACCTATGTCTGTTTTCCCCTTTGAAATTACTTTACTGGCTGGGTGCAGTGGCTCATGCCTGTAATTTCAGCACTTTGGGAGGCCAAGGCGGGAGGATCACTTGAGGACAGGAGTTCGAGACCAGCCTGGCCAATATGGTGGAACTGTCTCTACTAAAAATGCAAAAATTAGCCAGCGTGGTGGTGCATGTCTGTAATCCCAGCTACTCAGGAGGCTGAGGCAGCAGAGTTGCTTGAACATGGTAAATAGAGGTTGCAGTGAGCTATCATATCACTGCACTCCAACCTAAGTAACACAGTAAGACTCCGTCTCAAAAAAAAAAGAAATTACTTTAGGATCACCTCAGTGTGAGCTAGATGTTCCTCCACTTACAATGAGGTAATCCCGTTGTAAGTGGAAAATATCCTACGAGGAAAATGCACTAAATACACCCAGAACATCATCACTTAGCCTCGCCTCCTCTACACATGCTCAGAGCACTGCCACCAGCCTGCAGCTGGGCAGAATTGCAGGCAGCACAGCCCACTGTAGAGCTGTACGCTCACCTTCTGATCTTGCAACTGGCCCAGAGCCTTGGCTCCTGCCACCCAGCATTGCAGAGAGGATCGCACTGCACATATTCCCAGCCCGGGAAAAGATCAAAGTTTGAAGTATGGTTTCTACTGTATGCAGATCACTTTCACACCATCAGAAAGTCAAAAATCATAAATCGAGTCATCCTAAATTGGGGGATCCTCTGTACCGGCTTTTATGTTTAGAAAGTACTTCTTCTGGCCGGGCACAGTGGCTCACACCTATAATCCCAGCACTTTCGGTGGCTCACACCTGTAATCCCAGCACTTTGGGAGGCCAAGGTGGGCTGATCGCCTGAGCTCAGGAGTTCAAGACCATCCTGGGCAACATGGTGAAACCCCCACTCTACTAAAATACAAAAAATTAGCCAGGCATGGTGGCACGTGCCTGTAGTCCCAGCTACTCAGGAGGCTGAGGCAGGAGAATCACCTGAGCCTGGGAAGCAGAGGTTGCAGTGAGCCAAGATCATGCCACTGCACTCCAGCCTGAGCTACAGAGTGAGACTCCGTCTCAAAATTTTAAAAAAAAAAAAAAACAACTTCCCAGTATGAGAATGAGGCTAACCCAGTGTTTTTCAAATACTTAGCAATCGTACCAGCACCATTTTGTTACTCAGTCCTTCACTGTCCCTGCTCTCTGCATCCTCAAGGGCAGTCTCTGCTTGCTGGGAGCCAGTGAGTAGGGGAAAACACCACTCAGGTCCTGCAGTCGCCGCAAGCCAGTGCTCACACAAAAGCTTGAGCAAACAAGGTGAGATTTTTGATGTTGTGGAGGAGGAGGTGAGGCATTTACCTTGGAGACCTCAACGCAAACAACCTGAAAATTCCCTTGACATTTCTGTTCTCCCCAAGTCTCAACTGCTCCCCGCCCCAGGGGGAAGCCTCAGCATCCCCCTTCCCAGCACTGCTGGCCTCACTGCTCCCTCCAACACATACATTTCCCAGGAACTTCAAACTCCTGGCCCCTCACTGGCAGAACAACTGTGCCCTCCTGCAGCCCCTGCCCAAACCCAACCTCTTCCAGACAAAGACCCTGTAACAGCATCCACCCTCCCTACAAAGCAGGGCGGCAGCATCCTTTGTAACTTGAGCCTGCCTTTGTGTCCCCGGCCCCGCCCCACAGGGCTTATTAACCTGTTTCTACCAAACAAATCCGGTGTGAGTTCTAAGAGGAATTCCCACACCAGCTGTGAGTGCAGCCCCCGACTTCTCCAGCTCCAGGGTTTTTTGCATATTCGGGGAGTGGAGATTCTGGGGAGACCTGGAATCAGGAGGTCCCCTAGAGGGCTGGTGATCACAGGGGCTGCCCTGGGAGCTGAGAGCTGGGGCAGAGCACCCCTTGGGACAGCCAGCCCAATGACTCAGGTTCCCAAAGACCTTCCCAGGTCTCCCCACCCCAAGTGGCCGCAGTGGCAGGCAGGGGCCATGTGCACTGCCCGCCTTAAGGTGGGCATGGCCATGGAGGTGTGTGGACAGGGACAGCAGAGCCCTCGAAAGGTCCAGGCCCACACACCTAGAAATAGCCGTGGGAGGCCCAGTGGGGCCAGATCCCTGTGGTCACCCGGAGGTGGCAGCAGCTGGAGCAGGGACCACTGTAAGCAGCACCCATCACAGCAGGTGGAGAGAGAGCGGCTGCACAGAAACACAGGGCTGGGGAGGGTTGGTTCCACAGTGTCAGCCTGCACAATCTTTCAGTGGTCAAGAGCATGGGTTGGCTAGACTCAAGTCTCAAAGCCCTGCTGTCCTCTTTGCTGAGCTGTGGTTTCCTCACCTGTAAATTGGCAATAATAATAACAGTACCTACCAGCCAGGTGCTGTGGCTCATGCCTGCAATCCCAGCACTTTGGGAGGCCAAGGCAAGCAGATCACCTGAGGTCAGGAGTTCAAGACCATCCTGGGCAACATGGTGAAACCCCCACTCTACTAAAATACAAAAAATTAGCCAGGCATGGTGGCACGTGCCTGTAGTCCCAGCTACTCAGGAGGCTAAGGCAGGAGGATCACTTGAGTCCAGAAAGTGGAGGTTGCAGTGGGCCGATATTGTACAACTGCACTTTAGCCTGGGCAACAAAGCAAAACTCAGTCTCAAAAAAAAAAAAAAAAACACAGGCCAGGTGCAGTGGTTCATGCCTGTAATCCCAGCACTTTGGAAGCCGAGGTGGGTGGATCACCTGAGGTCAGGAGTTTGAGACCAGCCTGGCCAACATGGCGAAACCCTGTTTCTACTAAAAATACAAAAAATTTAGCTGGGCATGGTGGCAAGTGCCTGTAACCCCAGCTACTTGGGAGGCTGAGGCTGGAGAATCGCTTGAACTCGGCAGGCAGAGTTTGCAGTGAGCGGAGACCGCGTCACTGCACTCCAGCCTGGGCAACAAGAGCAAAACACCATCTCTAAATAAATAAATAAAAACACAAACAGAAAAACAGTACCTACCACAGAGGGCTCTTGGGAGGATTAAGCAGTGCAGCGTCTGACAGTGTCAGGGGTCAAGACTCAATAATGGGTCACATCCCTGAAGGTTCTGTTAGCTTCCTGGGCTGCCGTAACAAATGACCACAAACCAGGCACCTTACAACAACACAGGTGTATTCTCCCGCAGTTCCGGAGGCCAGAAGTCCGCAGCAAAGGTGTCGGCAGGGCTGCGCTCCCTCTTGACTCTTCCAGCTTCTGGTGGCTCCGGGAGATCCTGCCTCTCACTCCACTCTCCGCCTCTGTCCTCCCAGGGCCACCTTCCCTGTATTGTGACTTCTCCTTTCGCCTCTTTCATTAAGACACTAGTCATGGGATCTAAGCCTTACCCTAATTCAGGATGATCTCATCTCTATATCCTTAACTTTTTTTTTTCTTTTGAGACAGAGTCTTGCTATGTCTCCCAAGCTGGAGTGCAGTGGTGCAATCGCAGCTCACTGTAACCTTGACCTCTTAGGCCCAGGCGATCCTCCCATCTTAGCCTCCCAAGTAGCTAGGACTACAGGTACATGCCACGACGTTTGGCTAATTTTTTTTTTTTTGAGAGAGAGTCTCACTG
>CAUYLG010059110.1:0-13479 GCA_963573385.1 Cacajao melanocephalus
CTGCTTGTTTGTTATTTTCATCCCTTATTCCTTCCTGTCTCCATTGTTAAGCACAATTATTGGCATAAAAGAGGTTTTTAATACCCATTTTTAGACTACATTCTAGCCTGGGCAATAGAACAAGAATCCCGTTCTCTCTCCCTTTCTCTTCCTCTTTCTTTCTCTCTTACATTCTTTTTTTCTTTCTTTCACTCTCACTTTCTTTCCTCTCTTTTTCTTTCTTTCAAAAATAAAAAAAATAAAAAATAAAAAATACTATAGGCCAATATCCCTGACAAACATAGATGCAAAAGTCCTCAACAAAATACTAACAAACCAAATTCGGTAGCATATAAAAAAAGATAACATATCATGATTAAGTGGTTTTTATTCCAGGATCCAAGGATGGTTCAACATATGCATATCGATAAATATGATCCACCACATAAACAGAATGACAAACAAAAACCATATGATTATCTCAAAAGATACATAAAAAAACATTGAATTAAATGCAGCATTCATTTAGTATAAAAACCCTTAACAATCTAGGTATAGAAGGAGGATACCTCAAAATAATGAAAGACATATATGACAAACCCATAGCCAACATTATACTGAATGGGGAAAAGTCAAAAGCAGCCTTCCTAAAAACTAGAACAAGATAAGGATGCTCATTCTTACCACTTCTATTTAACATAGTACTGAAAGTCCTAGCCAGAGCAATCAGGCAAGAGGAATAAAGAAAAAGCATTAAAATTCCCGATGAAAAAGTCAAATTTATCTCTGTTCTCTGATGACACGATCTTATAACTAGAAAACCTTAAAGACTCCTCCAAAAGACTCCTGGACTTGAAAAATGAACCCCGTAAAGTCTCAAGATACAAAATCAACATACAAAAATCAGTACCATTTCTATACACCAATAATGTTCAAGCTGGGAACCAAATCAAGCACTCAATCCCATTTACAATAGATACAACATGCACAAAATACCTAGGAATAAATACATTTAACCCAAGGAGGTGAAAGTTCTATACAAAGAGAACTACAAAACACTGATGAAAGATATCATAAATGACAGAAACAAATGAAAAAACATCCCATGCTCATGAATTGGAAGAATCAATATTGCTGAAAAGACCATACTGACCAAAACAATCTACAGATTCAACACAATTCCTGTCAAATTGTCAATCTCATATTTCAAAGAGTGAGAAAAAAATTCAAAAATTTATTTGCAACTAAAAAATAGTGCAAATAGCCAAAGCAGTCTTGAGCAAAAAGAATGAAACTGGGGACATGGGACATTTCACTACCTGATTTCAAATTATACTACAAGGATATAGTAAACAAAACAGCATGGTACTGGTAGATAATTAGAAACATAGATCAATGGAACAGAATACAGAACCAGAAACAAAGCCACATGCCTAAAACCACCTGATCTTTAACAAAGTTAACAAGAACATGCAATGAGAAAAGAACCAATACGACATGGAAAATCTGAACAAACTGAAATCAATTATTTTACTGAAACTGGACCCCTTCCTTACACCTCACATGAAAATTAACTCAAAATGGATTAAACACTTAAATGTAAGACCTAAAATCATAAAAACCCTGGAAAAAAACCTAGGCAATACCATTCAGGACATAAGCATGGGAAAAGACTTCATGACTGAAACACCAAAAGCAATGGCAACAAAAGCCAAAATTGACAAATGGGATCTAATTAACTAAAGAGCTTCTGCACAGCCAAAGAAACTATCATTAGAGTCAACAGGCAACCTACAGAATGGGAGAAAATTATTGCAATCTATTCATCTGATGAAGGGCTAATATCCAGAATCTACAAGGAACTTAAACAAATTTACAAGAAAAAAAAACAAACAACCCCATCAAAAAGTGGGCAAAGGATATGAACAGACACTTCTCAAAATAAGATATCTATGCATCCAACAAACATATGGAAAAAAGCTCATCATCACTGGTCATTAGAGAAATACAAATCAAAACCACAGTGAGATACCATCTCATGTCAGTTAGAATGGTAATCATTAAAAGGTCAGGAAACAACAGATGCTGGAGAGGTGGTGGAGAAATAGGAAAGCTTTTACACTGTTGGTGGGAGTGTAAATTAGATCAACCATTGTGGAAGACAGTGTGGCAATTCCTCAAGGATCTAGAAATAGAAATACCATTTGATCCAGCAATCCCATTACTGGGTATACACCCAAAGGATTATAAGTCATTCTGTTATAAAGACACATGCACATATGTGCTTATTGCAGCACTATTTGCAATAGCAGAGACTGAGAACCAACCCAAACGTCTATCAAGGATAGACTGGATTAAAAAATTATGGTACATATACCCTGTGGAATACTATGCCGCCATAAAAAAAGATGAGTTCATGTCCTTTGCAGGGACATGAATGAAGCTGGAAACCATCATTCTCAGCAAACTAACACAGGAACAGAAAACCAAATGCCACATGTTCTCACTCATAAGTGGGTGTTTAACAATGAGAACACATGGACACAGGGAGGGAAACATCACATACCAGAACCCATTGTGGGGTGAGGGACTAGGGGAGGGATAGCATTAGAAGAAATACCTAATGTAGGTGATGGGTTGGTGAGTGCAGCAAACCACCATTGCAAGTGTATACCTATTTAACAAACCTGCACCTTCTGCACATCTATTACAGAACTTAAAGTATAATTTTAAAAACTAAAAATAAAATTAAAAAGGAAAAACAGAGTGAAATAGTTAAAAATATTAAAGAATAAAAACTTCAACAACCTTGAGCTGTTACAGAACTATCCTTCAAAAATAAAACGAAACAAAAAATAAAGACTTTCTCAAACAAATAATGACTGAGTGAATTTACTGTCAGGACTTTTGCATTGGAGAAAATGTTAAAATGATTAATTCAGACAGAAGAAAATTAATTTAGGTTAGAAATTTGGATTTACTCCCACCTGTCTTCTTTGTAGTTGTTGGCTTTCAGATTGGGTCTCTTAAGTGGACGTCCAGTTTGTTGATGATGAAGTTATTTCTTTCTGTTTCTTAGTTTTCCTTCTAACATTCAGGCCCCTCTGCTGCAGGACTGCTGAGGTCCACTCCAGGCCCTGCTTGCCTGGGGATCACCTGCAGCAGCTGCAGAACAGTAAGGGTTGCTGCCAGTTTCTTCTGCTATCTTTGTCCCAGAAGGATACCCACCCAATTTACATAAAGGTAAAAAAGAAGGCCAAAAGAAAGGGAATAAATAAAAGCCAAAGAATCTTTTAATTTTTTAATTCTTAACTGATTTTAAAGTAACTTTTAAAGTATTCATAGTAACAATGTATTGGGTGCTATATTAAGTAAAATTAATGACAGCAATATCACAAAGAAAGGGAATTTAAAATATTTTGCTTTAAGATGTCTTACTCCTCTTGAACTGGTATAGTATGGTTTGAAGGTGGGTTTAGGTTAAACTGTATATTGTACATTTAGATCAACCACTAATTATTTAAAGAAGTACAATTTATATGTTAAGAAAGGAAATAAATTGAATTTTGCTCAATTAAGAGAAAGCAGAAAATGAGAAGAAAACAAAGAAAAATGGAAAAAACAAAACCAGTTATAAAAATAGTAAGTACTAATAGATCTATATCAATAATCACTTTAAATTTGAATATCTAATTATGCAACTTAAAAGATATACACTGTAAGAGTGGATTAAAAAATCCACATATATGTTGTCTATAAGAAAAATACTTTAAATGTAAAGACTTTCATAGGTCAGAGAAATACATACATGCAAACATTAATTAAAAGAAAGCTATTATATTAATATCAGACAATGGAGACTTCTGAGCAAGAATTACTAGGAAAAATTACTTGGAAAATTGGCCACTTTGAACAAAGTGGCCAATTCTCCAAGATGTTAAAATACTAAAGTTTTATGTACCTAACAGAAGAGAACCAAAATATATGGAGCTAAAACAACATAAATGAAAGGAAATAATAGAGAAATACACAATTATAGTTCAGACTTTAACATCTCTCAATTAGTAATCAATAAGCAGGCAGATAATTGGAAAGGATATAGCTGACTTGTATAGCACCATCAGTAAACTCAATCTAATTGACATTTATCAAATATTTCATCCAATAATAGCCAAATACATATTCTGTTCAAGCTCATAAAACATTCAGCAAGAGAGACCATATTCTGGGCCACAGCACACATCTTAACAAACTTAAGAGAATAGGAATCATATAAAATATGTTTTTAGATTGCTATAAAACACTAAAAAGATTGAAACCAAATTATGTTTTAAAAGAAATTTTAATGACATAGGAATGTGCTTATGCTGTAAAGTTCAAGGAAAAAGAAGAAGATTCAAAACCCTACAGAGTTCTATACACTGCATGTGTCTGTGCTTAAAAAAAAGAACTCTACCTGGAAATATGCCAAACAACATAGGCTATCGCCAGGTTGTGGGATTATAGATGGTTTCTTTCTTCTCCACACTTTTTTGTATATTTCGTGTTTTCTCTAGTAAGCATTTGTTACTTTTATAATAAAAATTACAGTAAAAGTTACTTAAAAAAAAAGACTGAAACCTGAAAGTTCCACAAATATTTGGAAATTAAGCAACGTATAACACTTCTAAAGCCATACTGAAGATATAAAACACTCTACATATTGAATAATGTTTTGCTATTTCCTATTTCTTCTCTGAAAGAAAATTATCTCATATTGAAATTCAGTTATAAACAAAACCTTCTTGATGGTAAAGTTTAAAATAATAAAATATACAATCTCCATTAAGAGAGTTATTAGATCTCATTTCTTCTTAGTTCAAAGGTATGTTTCTTAGGATTAGACATTCAAAAGGCATATTATAATATTATTTGCTACTGCCTCTATAGAAATTGTCTATTATAGCAAAATCAATCAAGTACATATTTTCAAATTAGATTCAATTTTATCAATGAAACCCGTAATTGAAATCTGATATATTTTAAAGAACCAAAACATCTTCTTTCATGTGAATATGAGTGGCATTAGTAGCAGAGCCTCACATTCCCATTTTATATGCAAAGATTAATTTTATAGAAGAGAAGTTCTGCGAAACAAGGTCACAATAGTCGCCTTCACTCAAAAGTAAAATGTGAAGAGAAGAATTTGAATCCTACGCTTACTCTCAAATGCTTTGAAATTAAGAAGTTTTATAGAGGGTAAAAAGAAAATATTGTGATAAAAGCACTTTTAAAAAATCTCCCTCCAAAAGGTAAGCAAACAAAAACTTTCTTCATAGTTTCAGCAACAGATACATATAAAATAAAACATAATATAAAATAAAAGAGAATGTTTATAGAATATAGCATAATCTGTATTCAAATAAATTATAAACCAAAAAAATTTTTAAATTCTCTGATATACTAAAGCTTCGTTTAGGCTACAGATACCTCTCTACCTCCCTCTCAGTGTAAAACATGGTATTTAAACTCACTAACTTCCAAAATTAGAAGTATTTTATATTACTTTGATTATAGTTTTTATGATTATACTTTCAATTGTATCCATGACCACAAGTCTACCAGCAATAAGAAGTAAACATCAATGAAGATTAGCTTTCTTTTTTAAGAATGCACAATGATGCATCGTAATAAAACAAATTTATAAATTGCATTTTTTCAGAAGCTTCTCTATAGTAGACAACAAGATAGTTATGTTTGATGCAAAGCATTCTGATATATAAGGCTACAGTTAGAGGTACCATAAGAACCTATGGGAATCAATACATCCCTCAATGTGATGGAAAATACAGTCTAAAAAAGTTAAATCCCTCAATTGTAGAAGAAAATTTACCTTCTTAAAGTATTATTTAAATCAGCTTGTTATAACATAGAAAATAATTATTTCATTTAATGTTATCAACATTTCCTGTTAGATACTTCATTATGTGATTTCCAAGGAACATATTCTAATGATGGAAATTATTGAACAAACCTAAAGTTACTATCATCTCTTACAGATATTAAATATCTTTGCATATTGTCATTTTATACATTTTTTAAAATGAAGCCATTCTTTATTTTCTATGGAGTACTGTTATTAGATAACTGAAAATGCAAGTAGTATGAAATCATTATAAAAACCATTTTAGGTAGATGTTGAACAATTTGAGAATGATTCAAAGGACAGTAATCAATACCTTGCCAGCAGAAGATGAATGAAAATAACAGTAGTCAATACCCCATTAGTAAGTTCATTATAACGTTCATGTAGAACATGTTTGTTGTTGTTGTCATTGTTTTAGGAAATTAAAACAATTATAAATATATATTAACGACTGAAGAAATTAATAGGCTATAGTAGCAGAAGCTAAATAAATTAGTCACCATTTCTGCCCTACCAAAAGGAAATTTTGCAAGTCATAATTAAGCATATTACCAATCATTTATTATAACTGCATATAGTGAGAGTTGAAATGTTGTACCATACAGTATAGAAAATGTTGTGTTAGGTTTTTTAATATAAACTCCATTTCAAGGGAAACATCTAGGTACTAGTTGTAAAATATGCTTATATATCAAATTAGTAAAAAGTATATAACTAAGATATTAAGATATTTTCTCCTAATTTTAAATAAAAATAAGAACGATCTAAAGACTAATGGCTGCTGAATCATATATTCTTAAACCAGAGATAAATTAATTCCAGTTTTATTAATTCATTTTATTAATACGTTTTATTAAATGTAATTAATAAACTGAGATTACCATAATGAATTCTCAGTTCGCAGGCACAGTTAAATATTTCAGTTACACTTTCTGGAATAAGCACAGACTTCCATACCATTGGGCTTAGATTTAAGATGGCTTCAGTGCACAATGGCTATGTATCCTTAGGTAAATCATTTAACCCATGAGATTCTATAAAGTTTTTATCGTTTAAAAAATTAAATCTTGAAAATGCACATGAACCCTCCCCCCCAAACTAAACTTTTTGATTGGAAAGGTTAAAACTTCTCTTGATGAGTCGTGTTCTGTTTAGAGTACTAGTCAGTTCAATACACTTAAGGTCAGTAAAGAAGTAACAATTCTAGTGGTATGATTTCTAACTTAACTTCTTTATACAGTCGTCCCCCCTTATCTGTGAGGTATACATTCCAATACATCCAAAATCAAGGGGATGCTTGAAATTGCAAATAGCACCAAACCCCATATACACTTATGAAAAGTTTAATTTAAAAAGTAGGCATAGCAAAAGATGGAAAACAATAACTAATAATGAAATAGAACAATTTTTAACAATACTCTATAATAAAAATTATGTGAATATAGTCTGTGTATGTGTGTGTGTGTGTGTGTGTCTGTCTGTCTGTCTTTCTCTGTCTCTCAAAATATTTTAATATTTTTGGACCATGGTTGACCATGGATAAAGGAAGGTATAGAAAGCCAAACTGTGAATAGGGAAGATTACTGTAATCATAATCTTGCTTTATTGATACCAGATCCTGTAACAACTAGTCCTTTTCTTTTTCAAAAAAAATGTATACCTAGGTTTTTTGGTGGGACGGCGTAAAAGATGAGAAAATAATAGTCCAAAGTTTTAAGAATATGTCTAGTATATAAGCTCAGGAAAAGTAATTAAAAATTCAATTTTTTGTTAGAATTCAAGCCTCTGAGGAGGGAAATTCTTCAAGCTCCATCTCTGGAGCAAACTAACTCAGGAATGGATTGTATATGGTGTTTCCAAAATTCAGATAACTGAAAATTACTAAATTTTGTCAACTATCTTATTCTACTACTAAAGGTAAAATAAAACACCCTCAGAAGAATACCACGGGTCCACATTAATAATGTAATGTGGGGTTCAAATATATTCAGGCGGCAGAACAACTGGAATTAATGTATAATTTTTCGGAATACATCAGTCTGAAATATCACTATATTTAATAGAAAATAACTAAATACACAGTTTTTTTATTTCTAATTTCAAACATGTCAAAATAGGTGAAAAAGAACCCAAAACAAGGGAGAGTTTATGGGTAAATAAATTTAAACTTGTTAGTATCCATTAGTTTACCTTTTTTGTGGATTTTTGCCAAAAAGTAAAAAAGACTAGCATCAAATAATTTAACAACTATTCATAGAATATCTTACTCTCTTAGAGCAAAGCTAGAAAATCACATCTTTTTGGAGTTGATACTTACCTTCCAGAGAGGTTCTTTAACCAGATTTTCTGATGCTATTTTCTTGAAAGAAAAATTTATCACATTCACTCAACAGAAAACATGATATACGCATGCCAATCACTCTAAGACATTCTGAATCTAAATGTGAGGATCTCTGAGGCCTTCAGGATTCTATAGATATGTACTGGTTGATTCTAGGGAACAAGAGTCCAGCAGGAGGAATGTGTGTTTGTTTGTTTGTTTATTTGTTTGTTTGTTTGAGATGGAGTCTCACTCTGTCACCCAGGCTGGAGTACAATGGTGCCATCTCGGCTCACTACAACCTCCGCCTTTCAGGTTACCGGTTAAAGCAATTATCCTGCCATAGCCTCCCGTGTAGCTGGGATTAGGCACCCACCACCATGTCTGGCTAATTTTTTTTTTTTTTTTTTTTTTTTTTTTAGTAGAGACAGGGTTTTAACAGCTTGGCCAGATTGGTCTTAAACTCCTGATCTCAGGTGATCTGCCCACCTTGGCCTCCCAAAGTGCTGGGATTGTAGGCATGAGCCACTGTGCCCGGCCAGAATGATTTTTTTTAAGAGGATGATTGAGAATACAGGGAGGGAAGGTAAACATAGAATAAGAGAGACATAAAAATACAGCCATCAGCATGATATTTGGTTTTCAGCACTGTTACCAGTTTACCCAGAAGGTCATCAGTGGTCTCTATGTCATAAATGGTGCTTGTGCTAGAGGTTACTAAGCATTTTCTCCATTTTGCATCCGAAAACAGCACCATGCTGACACTGTGGGAAAGCCTATAGTGTGTTATTCACAATGCCCAAAGATGGTTCTGAAGAACCTCAATACAGGCTGAGTGGCTCTGTGGAAGAGATGGGAGGCCCAATGGGCCAAATAATATTTGGTCGGGACCTGACTGACCATTTTGTGAGTCTCCAGGGATTCTCAGAAGTACCAGGAAGGAGTAGATGGGACTTTCTGGAAGTCTGAGATCCTGAATAAGCTTCTGGAAGCACTAAAGTCACTAGAATTTAAATAGTGATGTGAACAGGAATGCCAAGACACATCCACCTCAAAAAACAACCATGCAATTTTGATTAAAAGTACCATATAACTAGATACTCAAGTGGAGATCCTTTCCCACTGACAGTTCATGGTATCACATTGGATGCTCAGTTGGAGGAAAGAATGTAGAATGGAAATTCTAAAGATAAATATGATCATTTATATAACCCTTTTCTGGTTTGAATCAAAGCTGTTTGAGCAACAGCTATATGAAAATTTATCTAAGAATCTCTATTGAAGAAGACATTATTCTACACTGTAAATTACATCAATGTTAATCATTGCAATAAGGCTGTCTGCTATAATTTGATGTTTTTCTCCCCAAACCTCATGTTGAAATTAGATCCTCAATGTTAGAGGTGGAGCCTAATGGGAGGTGTTTGACTCATAAGGGTAGATCGCTCATAAATGACTTGCTGCTGTCCTCATGTTCATAGTGAGGTCTTGCTTATTAGTTCTCACCAGAACTGTCTGTAAAAAAGAACTGCTTTCCCTCTCTCTTGCTTCCTCTCTCACCATACAATCTCTGCACACACTGACTCCCTTTCTGCCTTCCACCATGACTAGAAGCAGCCTGAGGCTTTCACCAGATGCCCAAACTTCCAGCCAGTGAAATTATGACCAAATAAACCTTTTCTCTTTATAAATTATCCAGTCTCAGGTATTCCTTGATAGCAATACATACCGACTTAGATATTTGTACTGAGAAGTGAGATGTTGCTGTCAAGATACTTGAACATGTGGAAGTGGCTTTGGAACTAGGAAATGGGCAGAGGTTGGTTGAGTTTGGAGGGCTCAGAAGAAAAGCAAAACACAAAGGAAAGTCTGAAACTGCTTAGAGATTGGCAAAGTCATTGTGAAAAAAATGCCAACCATGAAATACTACTTAGCCATAAAAATGAATAAAATAATGGCATTCATAGCAATCTGCATGGAATTGGAGACCATTATTCTAAGTGAGGTAACTCAGAAATGGAAAACTAAACATCCCATGTTCTCACTCATAAGTGGGAGCTAAGCTATGAGGACACAAAGGCATAAGGATGATACTATGGACTTTCAGGATCCAGGGGAAAGGTCTGGGGGGAATATACATTGAGTACAGTGTCCGCTGCTTGGATGATTGGAGTAGCAAAGTCTCAGAAATCACCACTAAAGAACTTATTCATGTAACTGAATACCACTTGCTCCCCCAAAACCCATTGAAATAAAAAATAAATTAAAAAGTAAAGATAAAAAAATAAAGACATAAAAAAAATTCCAATAGAAATGTAGAGAATAAAAGTCAAGCTGACGAAGTTTCAGATGTCAATGAGGAACTTATTAGGAATGAGAGTGTATTAGTTCGCTCTCCCGTTGCTATAAAGAAATACCTGAGACTGGGAGATTTAAAAAGAGAAAGGGTTTCATTGGCTCATGTTTCTGCAGGTTGTAGAAGAAGCGTAGTGACTTTTGCTTCTGGAGAGGCCTCAGCAAGCCTCCAATCATGGTAGAAGGCAAAGAGGGAACACACACATCTCATGACCAGAGCAGGAGGAAGACAGAGAGTGGGGAGGTGCCACACACTTTCAAGCAACCAGATCTCAAAAGAGCTCACTGTCTTGTCAACAGTACCGCGGGGGAATGGTGTTAAACCACGAGAAACTGCTGCCCTGATGTAATCACCTCCCACCTGGCTAACCTCTATCTTTGAGGATTATAATTGAACATGAGATTTGTATGTAGACACAGATCCAAAACATACCAGGGAATAAAAGTCATACTTGTTACATGATAGTAAAGAACTCGGCTGCATTGTGACCCTGCCGTAGTGACAGCGAAAGAATGACCTAAAAGTGGAATTAATAATTAACAGGGAAGCAGAGTACAAAGATTTGGGAAACTCACAGCCTGGAGATGCTGTAGAGAAGAAAAGAGTGGTCTCAGAAAGGGAATCTCAGAGTGCTGTGGAGCAACAAATTTCTAGAGAAATTTAGCTCAGACAAAAGGGAGACAGGTGCTAATCATTAGAACAATGAGAAAAAGGCCCCAAAGGAATTTCAGAAATCAAGTTTTTAAGGCAAACCCTCCTACGATAGGCCCAGAGTGATTTTGAGAGGCTAGGCCTGCAGTGCTACTGCCCTGGGGTGCCTTGAGATGCAGTTACTGGCTTTGGCTGTGGCTCAGATAGCTCCAGGTACTTCTTGGGACACTGCTTCATAAACCTTGGCAGCTTCCACATGGTGTAAAGTCTTTATAGGCACAGAATGCAAGAGCAATTAAGGCTTGGTGGCTTTCACCTATATGTCAGAGGATGTATCAGAAAGCCTCAGTGCCCATGTAGAAACCTGTTACAGAGCCAGGGACATTGCAGAGAGCCTCTACCAGGGCATGGCTGAGGGGAATTGTTGGGTTGGGGTCTCCATAGTGACTCTACCAGAGCACTGCCTAATGGAGTTATAGGAGCATTTCCACTGCCCTCCAGATCTCAGAATGGTAGAACCACCAGCGGTGTGCAGCCTCAACTGGGAAAACAACAGACATTCAACTCCCATTTGTGAAAGCAGCCACATGGACTATGCCCAACAAACCCATGGGGGCAGGGCTGTCTCAGGCCTTGGGAGCAAACCCTTGCACCAGTGTGCCCAGGATGCAGACGTCGAATCAAAGATTATTTTGAAGCTTTAAGATTTAATGTCTGCCATACTGAGTTTTGGACTTGCATAGGGTCTGCTAGCCCTTTCTTTTGGCCAATTTTTCTCTTTTGGAGTGGGAATATTTACCTAATGCCTGTCCAACCATTGCATCTCAGAAGTAAATAACGTGTTTTTTTTTTTTTTTAATTTTACAGGCTTATAGTTTTAAGGAACTCGCCTTGAATTTCAGATGAAACTTTTGATGTTTGACTCGATGCTAGAAAAAGTTAAGAATATTGAGGACTGTTGGAATTAAATGATTTTGTTTTATATGTAAGAAGAACATAAGATTTGCTGGGCCAGGATAAAATGCTATAGTTTGTATATTTATCCCCCCAAACCTTATATTGAAATTTGATCCCCAATGTTAATAGTGGGACCTAACGGGAGGTATTTGGCTAATAAGAGCAGATGCCTCAAAAATGGCTTGTTGCCATCCTTGCAATAATGAGTGAGTTCTCATTCTATTAGTTTTTGTCATAGCTGGTTGTTAAAAAGAGCCTGACATCCACCCCCTCTTGCTTTGTCTCTCACCATGTGATCTCTGCACATGCCAACTCCGTTTCTGCCTTCCACCATGAACAAAAGAAGCCTGAGGCTCTCACCAGATGCCTAGTCTTCTAGCCAGCAGAATTGTGAGCCAAATTCACCTCTTATCTTTATAATTTACCCAGTCTAAGGTATTCCTTTATGGGAACAGAACCAGATTAAGAAATTGACCATGGCCTAGATGTTTTAATGTGCTTGAATTCCTGGTCATTAAATCAAGGCACCTTGCTTCTTGCCCTTTCTTTTTTTTTTTTTTTTTAAGATACATCATAAATTGATCTTTAAGATGTACAATTAATAAGATTAGGAAATTGCTTTGTGAAAATGTGATTGAAAACTTTATTTAAAATTTTAAAATGTTTTATATGTATTTTATTGCATTTTAGGTTTTGGGGTACATGTGAAGAACATGTAAGATTGTTGCTGACTCCAGATGGATTAAAGACTTAAACATAAGACCTAACACCATAAAAACCCTAGAAGAAAACCTAGGCAAAACCATTCTGGACATACGTGTAGGTAAGGACTTCATGACCAAAACACCAAAAGCATTGGCAACAAAAGCCAGAATAGACAAATGGGACCTAATCAAACTCCACAGCTTCTGCACAGCAAAAGAAACAGTCATTAGAGTGAATCGGCAACCAACAGAATGGGAAAAAATTTTTGCAATCTACCCACCTGACAAAGGGCTAATAGCCAGAATCTACAAATAACTAAAACAGATTTACAAGAAAAAAACAAATAAGCCCATTCAAAAGTGAGCAAAGGATATGAACAGACACTTTACAAAAGAAGACATACATGAGGCCAACAAACATATGAAAAAAATGCTTATCATCACTGGTCATTAGAGAAATGCAAATCAAACCTACATTGAGATACCATCTCATGCCAGTTAGAATGGCGATCATTAAAAAATCTGGAGACAACAGATGCTGGAGAGGATGTGGAGAAAGAGGAACACTTTTACACTGTTGGTGGGAGTGTAAATTAGTTCAACCATT